>JALDNG010000005.1:7602500-7607500 GCA_024349245.1 Neodontobutis hainanensis
GTCGTCAGTGGCAGCCAGGTTGTCTGCACTGAATGAGCTCAGCAGCAAGGCCAGGAACAAATTTAGCACCTTAACGAGATCAGCAGCAAAATGTACAACTCAGATTACAGTATATGGGAAAATGCACTGGGCTTTTGATCAGAGACTTACAACCAGATTTCCGATGACCATAACCATCATGAAGACAATGAGACACATGGACTGTCCCGCAACCTCCATACAGTCCCACATAGTCTCAATCCACTCCCCACACAGCACTCGAAACACAATGAGGAAGGAGTGGAAGAAGTCGTGCATGTGCCAACGGGGCAGCACGCAATCCTGAGCGATCTTACACACGCAGTCCTTGTAGCTTTTGCCAAACAACTGCATTCCCACCACAGCAAAAATGAAGACAATGATGGCCAGCACTAAGGTCAGATTACCCAAGGCTCCAACTGAGTTACCAATAATCTTAATGAGCATGTTGAGGGTGGGCCATGATTTAGCCAGTTTGAACACTCTCAACTAGAAGACAGAAATATCATTATTTCATTATTTTAGTTTATTGATAAGCTCATGATATGTCTTTTCTTTATCACTTACCAATCTGAATGACCTGAGCACTGACAGGCCTTCCACATCAGCCAAGCCCAGCTCCACTAAACTCAGAGTCACGATAAAGCCATCAAAACAGTTCCAGCCTTCTTGAAAGTAGTAGTAAGGATCCATGGCGACCAGTTTGGCAAACATTTCCCCAGCAAAGATACCAGTGAAAACCTGTAGGGCAACAAAAATGAACTGTTAAATCTATACATTTGTTAAAATATTTTACATTAAGTGGACTCTCTGGTCCAATGGACTCCTATTTAAGAACAGATGTGCAATAAATGTGCAGTATATTAGTCTCTATTCTTCTTATCAATACTAAAGGCTTAGAAACAACCTGTTTTTGTGCACCAGCACCACATGTTGCAAACACTGACAGACATTTTCAGATCAGGTCAGAAACCTTTTTTATTCACTACAGAATTACATCCAGGGATTTAGTTTAAATCTACCATAACAACTTGTATCCATTAATGTAATATTATATTTAAAATGTTAATATGCTTATGTGCGGATCTCAACCATTTCAAGGTATTTGTATGTTTCATTATAAACACTCACACATGTCTAATAGATTTCTTCATATAATGTAGATTTGATAAAGAAAAAACCTAATGGAGTGTGTTTAAGGCAAGGTTTTGGAGCAGTATTTTGATCTGGTTGTGGATCATGTGACCAATCAGTGCTGCAGACAACACCCTATGATTTATAATGCACCATCCATCACACATTGACATGTCATGCCTTTTAACATTATTATCTGTCCCTCTACCGCCACAGGGGAATGGGGGCTTTCTAATGGTATATTTTTTGCTTTGTATGTGCCTCCAACAAGCATTATTCTTCAGGAAGTTATATGACCATGTCTCTATATGCTTGTCTAAAGGGAGAGGTAGAGTTGAGGTAAGCAAAATGCAGCCAAAGCATTAGTGACCTGAGTGAGAGTGATGAGAGTTTGGGTAGCAGGCTGGCTGTCTACTTTAAAATGGACCTAAATGTTTAATGAGACCTTATCAAGGCCTATACAGTATATATGTGTATTCTTAAGTGCACATACCAAATGGAGTACTTGTATATATGCTTAAGGCCTTGTGGGTGGGGCAAACTAAACCTGCAATGCTTCTGTCACTTCTAAGAGAACTAATTAATGTTCGCGCTGCCGCAAAGCAAACAGAGATAAATGACATTGAACCAAAACAGGAAGAAAAATAAGTGGTGCAGTTTCTCACCAAATTTCCAGTTGACAGAACACCTTCAAATTGCGGAGTCATTGGGTAATGCTCCATGGCCATGAAAAGGGTGTTGAGGACAATACAAATGGTAATAGCCAGATCCACAAAAGGGTCCATGACAATCAAGTACACTATGTGCTTGATCTTAAGCCAGATGGGACAACACTCCCAGATGAGAAATATGTTGGCAAACTTGTACCAGCAGGGAGGACATTTTCTCTGAGACTCCTCCAACTCTGAAAAAATAAATAAAAGTTTTAAAAAAGGAATTGAAAAGTGTTCAATTACTATCTTTATTAAGAAAAATTCTCGTTGTTATTTAGATAGATAAACACAAATAAATATAATGTTAAATTTGTGTGTTACTTTCTGACCTCCTGACAATGATACTGTAATTAATCCTCTCTAATTCTATTTTAAAATGTATAGTACCACTCATCTACCTCTAAATAAATTCAAATCCAATAAAGTTAGTTAGAAAAATTAAATAAAACATAGGCTGTACCCTCGAGCAGCGTGTTGGTGACTACGCTCATTTGGCTGTTTGCATGTTCTTTTCCTTTAAAGGAGGAGTTGAGCTGATCCACAGACACCATGAGAGAGCCAGAGTGTTTCTTCTTGATCTCCACGTCTGTTGTCTATACTCATAACAAGACAAGAGGCCAGTCAGTGACAGTCTTAATGCGGTGTTCATAAAAAAAAAAAAAGTAAGCAATACCACATGAAATCATAAAGAGTTCGTGTGATACAGACCATAGTGTGAATTCTCAAATAAATCTAAGCTCACTGGTTACTTTGAGTGCATCTTTGTAACACCTCTTTGTGTAAGAACACATAACATTTATAAAAAAAAGCCTACTTAAATATAATACCCTTTAAAAATCATGAGTATAAATGTGTTATTTGAGAATTTACTCCATTCAGTTCAAGTGTTTTAACATTTCTTCACCCCTTGGAACTATGAAGCAACATTTTACCACATGCATTGGCATGCATGTAACAGAGGGAGATTCAGGACTTGTTCTATTATACCATGCTAATTGCCAAAAGGTTAACAAATAAAGCAGTCAGACTGGTTGGGACTAAAGTTCTACAATGGTAACTTGAATGAGGAGGGATATGTATTAGATATACAATAAAATGTAAGATTATACCATTTTGAAGCAAATAATATGAAAAATACAGATCAAAACATATCTGTATAAAACATAAAAGATCAAACCAAGAATTTACACAGTGTCTGATTAGGTTATAGAATATGTGAATAAATAAGGGCTACGTGTTGGCACTTTATACAGTATTTCTTTTACAAGTATTATTAAATTGAGTTAAAGAATACTTGATATTGCTTGTAACATTTAAAAAGAGGATAGTGGTTCAGCTGGTGAGTAATTAGTACTTGTCTGTTAAAATGTAAAATGTGGTAGAAAGGAAAAATATGAGAATATAGTGAAGAGAAAATACAAACATATAATGAAGATCAAAAAAGAAAGTGGGTTACTACTGATTTGGGGCAAGAGCCAGGGGGTTAGAGGTTGTAAAGGGGAAGCTGCAGAGACCAGGGCCACCACCATCATGCCTAGACTGTACTAATGTCCCATGGACGTCCTTACACTCTCATCAGTGGCTGCCTTATCTATTTTCACCTCAGGCAGAAGCCGTCTGCCAGGCCCTGGGCCGATGAGAGACACCACGCCATTGCAGTCAACTGTGCTGTTCCTCTTCCCTCCAGACTGGGGTGCCAGTGGGTGGATACGGGATGAGCCTTGGCTGTAACCACTATAGCTGTTGCGACGATAAGGGATAAAAAGGGAGCCACGGCGGTCTTCACTCTCCTCCACTGTACTGTGCTCATCATCGGCAAACTCATTCTCTGAGCCCATGTCCTTGGAGCGGCCTTTGAAGCTGAAAATGCTGCTGCGGCTGTTGTGGCGAGACATGAAGGGTGAGCCTGGGATGCTGAGCAGTGACTGAAGAGGGAGAGACCAGTGCATAGAGTTAAAAATAAGTAACCAAACAGTTGTGAACAAAATAGAAAAGGAAAAGGCACACGCACTGCACCAATGTGTTGTTACTGCTCCAATATTTGGTCACTATTATTTGATTTAAAATAACACACAAGCACTAGTAAGAGCTTTTAAAGCAGCTCTTTTCCCATGCTTTGTGTATTCAAAGGTACTTACAAAATCAATTCATCTTTTATATTTAGTTCTCATTCATTTTTTATCACAGTATTTGATTGCCATTGATATACTTGGTTCATGATGGAAGTCTTCCTCCCCAGTCGAGTTCCTGGAAAACGTAGAGTGCTCCTCTTGCTGCCATCATCTGACTCAGACTTGACCACCTTCTCACTGTCCCCCTTCTCTTTCTCTTGCTCTTTCTGACGCCATTTTTTCTTGCGATTGCGTCGCTCTTTGGCACTCTTGGAGCTCAACCTGGAAACCTCAGAGGAGCTGCGCGATAAATGCCCCCCTCCTTCATCTTCTAACGCTGCCTCTGAAACTGTACCTGCTGATGTTGCCATGGCAGCAGCCTGAGAAAAAAATAGTAATGTTATAATAATAAACTTCGAAAAGAGGTAAACAGTCAAAATTGAAGTGGCACTAACTTGTGTCTCTTCCTGCTGCCTCTTGATTTGCTCCAACATGGCTTTGAATTCTGCCTCTTTCTGCTCTGCCTCCTCCATCGTGGCCTGATTCTGCTCCTCATAAGCCATGGCTACCACAGCCAAGATGAGATTCACCAGATAAAAGGAGCCCACAAAAATGACCAGTACAAAAAAGATCATGTAGGTCTTGCCAGCAGCTCGCAAAGTCTGAAAAAAAAAAAAAACTTCACATAACCAAACAAATAATAATAAAACAGTCTTCCAGAATTTTTCTTCTGATCAAGAAACTAATCTCTCTGTTCTCAATAGAAAAAAAATATAATACAAATGCTCTACCAGCATATACAGATTCTCCCAGAAGTCTTGCGTCATGAGGCGAAACAGAGTGAGGAAAGCCCACCCAAAGCTGTCAAAGCTGGTGTAGCCATAGTTCGGGTTCCTTCCAGCTTTCATACATGTGAAGCCCTCAGGACATCGCCTGTGAGAAAAAAAAGAAATACACATTTAAATTGTTAAAATGAAAAGAGTTGCAGTGAGGATTAAAGAAAAAGGCTATTATTGATTTGGAG
>JALDNG010000005.1:7610000-7647500 GCA_024349245.1 Neodontobutis hainanensis
AAAGAGGGACTTGACAGAGATGGCATGCAAGACATTTAAACGCCAAGGCTGAATGAATCGACTCTGTCAGCATCACTTATCTGAAAAACATGATGTGGACCAGAAACTAAAGAACCCTTTCCAATCCAGGTACTTTTGAACCCAAAGCCAGCCATTACCCTGCATTTTGTCAGGTTGCTTCTGCTGAGAATGAAGTGAGAGTCAGTAGAGTAGTAAGGAACGACTTAATTGTGCTAAAGATATGTTTTTTACTGTTTATTATTTTCCACATTTGGTATTCCAGACATTATTTGGAGGGACATGAATAAACAAAGATACTTAAAATAAAGCAAGCTAGAGGAGGAATTGAGCTATGTATTTCAACAAAATTTAAAAATAAAAAGTATTTTCAGCCAAACTTGTGAAATACATCTGTTTTCAAGCTTCATGCAGCATTACTATATCCTCAAACTAGGCTTGGCAGTCTTAGGGAATTTAAAATAGTTTAAATCAACTGAGTCATGGCCTTTTTAAGACCCCTAACAGACCATATCAGCAAAAACACAACATATTTAATGACTGGTCATTGGAGTTTAATGCATAAATGATTTCACACATGTGCATAAATACAGCTTATGGACCATGTCATCCCACCAGACTGCCAGCAGACTGCTAAGCCTGTCAAAAATGTATAAGTACCATTTTTGAAAAAAAAAAGTCTTTTTAGGACAAAATAAAACAAATAAATAAATATAAATATTAAAGTAACTTTAAAGTCAGCCCAGCCTTAGTGTTTAAATGGGAGTCTCACCTGGAATGACAGAAATAGTTTTCAGTGCTCGGAGAACCCTGAACGTTCTCAGCGCCGAGACATTCCCAAGGTCCACAAACTCTGTTACATATCTGTAAGGAGGTAGGATGACACACAAAACAGAACCCCATGACACACAACACACACAATAACGACACAAACACGCATGTACGCGCAGAGCAGGACACCAGCACCACCGAGGACCGGGAGGGGACACCACTGTGAGAGAGAGCACCTGTCCAACCAGGAGGAGGACGGAAGAGGAAGAGGAGAGGGGAGGGACAGCTAACATCAACCCCAGGACTCGGCCCCCGTAAACACAAACACCTCGACTGTCTTACCTGGAATAACTGAAATTGTTTTCAAAGCCCTCAGAACCCTGAACGTACGCAGGGCTGACACATTGCCTAGGTTTACAAACTCTGTTATATACCTGCAAGGTGGATGAAATACAGTTACTCGGCCACTGCTCCACACAAAGGGAGGAAAGTATTGATTATCACATCATTGAGTGTATGTGTTGAGAAAATCAACTAAATATTACACTCCATTACACTAAATTCGGGAGGCTCAAAGTGTTTGTATGATTCAGTGTCTCATAAGAGTGTCTTACTTTTTCTACTAAAACATAAGAATGTCCTAATTATGAAGTAAGTAAAGCCGGGAGCCAGCACCAACAACAGTAACTATCACACCCGAATTAATGTAATTAAATTTCAAGTAGAAAAATACTAAAATACTTACGCCATTGAGATGACCATGAAATCCAGCCAGTTCCACGGATCTCGGAGAAAAGTAAAGTCATCTATAGCAAAGCCTCGGGCCACAATTTTTGTGAGTGACTCAAATGTATAGATACCCGTGAAGGTATACCTTTAATAAGAAAGAAGCAATGATAATACGTATATATTCAATTATCATATCAACTTGAACATGCTCTGTGTACTTACTCTACTTGTTTGGACCACTCTGGAGGGTCACTAAATGTCATGAAAATACAGTTGGTCAAAATCGTACACATGATGATCATGCTGAATAATGTGAGGAAACAAAGGTTAAGGAAGATATTTCAAAAGCTTAACTCATGCAACACATTAAATACACTAACAGAGGTCAAAGACCATTACAACAAAACATCAAATACATCAGTTTGTTGTAGGGCACAATAAATTAACTTCAGGTGAAAGGATATGAATGTATCAAAATCTTAATAGCTATCCGTCTGAAAAGATTAAAAGGGCTTATGATGTACAAGGAGGGTGTGGCACTGAAGCGGAAGATTGTTTTTCCCTTGTTTAGGACTATAAACGTCTGTAGAAAGAGAGACAGAGACAGATAAAAACAAGTTAGAAACAACTTTTCTACTATGAAACCGTTTTTGTATCAACTCATAATGTACATGGTGAAAGCATATATCATTCAAGCTAATGTCTGATAGTTACTGACCTCACTCTTGAGTCATTTTGTACCAATAAAATATTTATCACTATGGCCTTGACTTTGTAGACCTGCTGAAACTGTTCAATTTGTATTTAACATGTTCAGGGGTTTTATTTTAGTTAAAACTAATTCTAACAATAATTAATTGTATTGCTATAGATTATTGTGTTTTGGGCTACGTTAGCAACAAACTTATGTCTTTAAAATATAATTTTATGAAAATACGCTAACCATCACCATCCAGAGAGATCTCAGGATGCATGGTCCTTAAAACACTACTCTTTTGTGGACGATCACTCAGGACTAATGTCTGGCTGCGTAAGAGGATGTCACTGTGTACGTGCGCTTTCAAAGATTATTCTGAAGCTCACCCCTTTCTCGAAGCCAAATGACTCGTCTCCCCCCAAGTTTAAAGCTCTTACAGGAAGACAACCGCAAGTGTTGTCATCGATCAGGGGGAGATCTGCTGACGCAAAACTCTCAACAACCACTCCCCACCCATAAACAGCACTGGGGCTGGGCACTGGGGTAAAACTGCAGCCTTTAAGTGTACAGTGCATACCTGTGGGTGCTTTTGTTTTGGTATCACAGTTTAGACCTTACAGATATTCCGCATTAATATATACACTGCAATAATATAAATACAGTCGAATTAAATTATGTCTGAAATCAAATATGCTGCTTTGTCTGTCAACTACTTTGATTAAGAGAAAAAACAGAGCCACCAACAGTTTCCAAGTCACACTCTACGTCTACGTAAACAGCAGTCACAATCTAGGTGTAATGCATGTGTAACAAAAATAAACAACCAAAATCTCCAACCGAAGATCCGCGCCGCTAAGGTATTGTTACGTCAAGGCGGGTTTCTGATTTAATCCCAAACACTCAATGTCACGCAGTTGCTGACTTTGGCAAACACACCTTGTGAATGGAAAAAGAGGGTGTAAACAAAGCAGGAGATGGTGAGGGGTTTATAAATGCAGAGCAGGCATGATATTTTAACCATTTAAAAGATCATAGTCATAAATAAATCATTATATCTTTGAGAGAGTCGATAAAGTTGAGAGTTGATCGCATAAGCAAACATCTCAGGGTTTTATATTTAGTTTAGTATAGCCACCATTTCAACGTAGGGCATCCTTTAAAGGAGACAGATATTCATTTACATAAAGTTTCACAAGTACAAAAAACAACCTACTGCATCAATTTAGAGACAGAAAAATGACCATACAAACTTTGCAAAATGGTATACAAGAATTGAAAATGTTAAGATGATTCTTTGTCTCCTGTATTATTCAATAATCGATTATTATTTATATAATACATGTATTTTTACCACAATACAGTACTTTGTAATACAGCATAATATTTTATTGATAATTTGTGCATTGGTACTTAATGAAAATGGTTGAAAAAGAAAAGCTTTAATGCAAAAATGACATGACATGGTTACAAATTTACCAGAGATATAATATAGAAAAAATTGAAATAATTACTTGTATCCAAACATAACTTAAAGTCTTTCAAATTACAATATATTAGGTTTGGTCAGATTCTATCTGTTGTGCAAACACTCAACTGTTTTACATACTTTCCTATAGTCTAAATAAAATGTGGCTTATAGGTTTTCCAAGACAGGAACTCTCTAAAAATCTAACAATAGTACTTCTGCTGTGTAAGAAAGTTTTACTGTAATGTGTTGAAAGTGAAAAGTGAGAGACACAAACTGTCAATAACCCATTTGCACCTGTTTTAATCCATTTTCTTTACACACCTAGCAAAAAGTAAAATAAGTGTGGTACTTGTTACGTACAGGTATACAGTCAATAAACGGCACCATGGATCATAACGCTGTGCTAACTCACCATGACAATGCTGTATACAAGTTAAATAAGGCCACACAGACACATCCACGTCCAACTAGACACAACTCAGCACTATAACAACAAGAACACCATATTTGCTGCAAAACAAATACTGCTTTAACATATTGTAAAAGAAAGGGGCACATATGGAAAAATTAGGAGGCAGACTACAGCTTCAAATACAGAATGTGCAGCTGCGTAAAAGTGAGGCGGAGGAGTGGAGCAGTGCATCAAGAGGGGCATGCAGGGGTATGGTAATGGGACAGCAGCACAGCGAGCGGAAGTGAGATAGAGAGGGGGGGCAGACGGGGAGTGATGCAGAACAGTAAACCAGAGAGCTGCAGAGGGGAGCGAGCCAAACCTGAGATGGATGGGTCGACAAAGGGAGGATGAAGAAGGGTAGGCATGCAGTGGAGGAAACTGAGAGTGAAGTCACGGGCAACACATGAAGCTGACCGAGATTATTTCATTAATCTGAAATAAAAATTACAATAATAAAATAATAAAATGTGTTTTTTAATTAACAGTGTTTTTATTTTTTTTTTTTTTTAAATGCTTTAATGTTAAAAACATTTCAGATTTTGATCTATAGTTTCAAATCAGAAGGGGACACTGGGCATCAAAGGTACAAAAAAAGGATAAATTACAGTACATTATCTCCAAACCTCACACTCATTAACTCTTTTAGAATAGCAACCTTGACAACAAGGGAGGCACATTACAGCACCCTCACAACCCTCCACATTGCTGTTCACTGAGCTCAGTTCAGAAGGATGCTGTGTCATCAGAGACTGAGGACTCAGACAGAGTACTAAAGCCTGGCCCTTGCTCTAATTTACTACACCCCGAAAATCGGTAGAGGAAAAGAGAGAGAGCACAGTGTATCATATACGGAATATACAAAAACGCAGGGTTATGTACAGAAAGCAGTAGCTTGTGCAAAGCTCCATGCTGACATTCAGAGGCAACAGCTTTAGCTCAGAGCCTTTCTTATTTGCTCACCTGGAGCTGCTGCTTTGCGGAAACCTACGCAGACACACTTCGGACAGGCATTACTTGAACTTACTAAGCCTACTTCTGTCTAGACTGTACAGCAGCCAATTAGATTGTAGTCAATATTGCAATGTTCGAGATTCAAATCCCTTATAAACATAACAAACTATGATTATAGTCCATCCCTTCCAGCTTTTCCTCTCAATACAGCAGCACGTTGCCTAATCACATCAGACATTTGAAATGCCCAGGCAGCCTTCTCTCCATTACAAGGGAAAACAAGAACTGCAACGCTGCATCTATCTGGCTCACTTCCTCTCTTTGATGCATGAATACTATGATCAGGTTGAGTGCACATGACGTAAAACACTGATATATACATACAGACGAGAGAAAAGATACCTTTCATTCAAGTAGGGGAAGGTAAGAGCACAAACAACATAGAGGAAAGTGGCTTTACCTCAGATGTGACAGAGGACAGAGAATTTAAAGTGAGTGTAAAAGGACTGATATAAATGGCAGTAGGATTGAGAAGAGAAAAGTGTCTGACTATGAGTGACTCTTACTGAAACTGTCCACTGAACACACATTCAATAATAACAAATGTAACATCTGTAAACATTCTGTTTAAAATGTTAAAGAAAACACCACTATAGATCACAAAACAACCGTGCATGTATTCCTTACATCACTTCCCAGAACTATTAAAAAAATAAATGAATGAATGATAATCAATGATGCCATGAAATAATTCTAACTGGGAAATATATAATAAGATATAAAAGTAACCTTTTCTTTGGCCACCACTAAACTGGGGCTGTGGATCAATAGATCACAAAAGGCATATCTACTTGATAGGACTATCTGTCCTGTGAGGGACTGCTGCTGGCTGAGTCTGCCAGTCCTGCTGACTGTGGTTCTTATAGCTGTACAGGCAACGGATTCTCTTACATATTATCACTGGCAGCACAAGAGACAGGCTACTCCACACCTTCTACTCAATGCATTACAACATGCTACTGTCTTATTAGTTACTCTGAGCAATCATGCAATAGGAATGAAACCCACAGACGCACTAACAATATGATGTTCTCCTTGAAGATAAATATCAATTTTACAATGCTGGGTAATGTTTACAAAGTGTTTCATCCTCTCAACAGCAAGCCAGACTGCATTTTCACTTGGTCATTGATTTAGTATGACAGAGTATTTTATGTTAGAATAACAAGTCTCTCCTCATTTAACAGCGAAAGATGATTTTATGTGCCCATGTTTCCAAATTATAAAGTTTGTCTACAAAAGCCAGAGAAGCACACCCAGTATAGTTCAAAGTATGTCTATTTACGTCTGTCATCTTATTATGTTTCCAATGCAAACATACAGTATGTGGGTATCTTTAAGGTAAGCTCTCAATAGTGAACTAAATTAAATTTGTGTTAGAGTCTGATGTACAGCAGTTTCATGTTACTAAAGATGTTTTTAAATGTTATTAGAAAACACATTTTTTTTTTATTCTTGATTGTCTGACAGTACAGTGAGGTGATGCAGGGCTGTTAAACTCACTTTCTTATTCATATAAAATGGGTCCAAATCCTCCAACGGCGTGGCAACCATTCCGGAAGGAATATCGCCGTAGATGAAGGGCAGACCCCTACCAGCCTCCAGGTCACTATTGGGCTTGGCTTCATTGTCGTCAGACGTGTCACGGTGACTGCTGTCTGACCTGGGCTTAGGTGGCTTCTTGTTCTTTTCTTCCTGGATTCGCTTCTCAATGTTAGCAAGCGACTCCGGGGTGAAATACTTGAAACTGTCAGGTCCTGGGGGTGCCATAAGGGGTGCGGCCATGTTTTCATCCTGCAGCTATTTCCTCTTTATTTGTTTTCCATCCCAGATGTTCAGCTGCAAGAAGAAAAAATGTATGTTTGTTGAAAAAGAAATAATCCAAAAAACAAAATGACAGAGTTAAAAACTAAAATACTCTGAGGCGGTGGCATTTGTTTCTCAGTGTCAGTGATGCTGAACGCCTCACCAATTGAAATTCACTAATGCTGCCTAGGAATGCAAACAAAGCAAAATAAAGGTGGAAAAGTGCAAACATTTGGAATATATGCCAGTAGGCACTATTTCTGCTTTTTAACTCAACCAGGGAAAATGACTGATCCTGTGTTATGTTCAGTATCTGAGTAAAATGGAGTGGATTTTTGTGGGTCTTTTATTGTATTTGTCTAAAAATAAATTTTCTTTATCCTTTGAGTATTTTTATAAAGATAAACGAAAGCCCATTACAATACAATATCACACTATATACTCTATATAATTTACTATAATATGTATAACTGTGTTGGTGAGACATAAAGCAAATAATTCAACATGTGAGGTCCCTAATCCAATGATAAAACATGAGTGATGCAATAACATTATTATTGCATCAGCTGACTGTTATTTGGTCATGAATGAAATCATACTTTGGCCTGTAAATGTAGACCTTGAAATGTATCATGATGCTAATAAGTACAATGAATCCCAAAGGCTTTAGCAGGCCATCTTGAAGAAACAAGTCCAAAACAAAAAGTCAGAAGGTCCAAATTAAGAAATGAAACCTGGGAACAACCTCTAAATCACCTTCCAGTGTTATAGCAATTGATCTACCTTCAAGGTGATTCAAAACAAGGATCCAGTGGCTTTGCCCACACTACTTGTGTACTCTATGCACATAGCTGGTCCCAAATTTGATCAAGGCTTACTGATACCACATACACAAAATTTAAATGGCCAAAACATACATCCGAAGCACCATTCAAAAAACGTGCGTAATGCATAAAGACAAAATAACCCAAGGACGCTTTAGTTCCTTTGAATCCTTTACTCGAAAAAAGTGATCGAGAAATTTATGGCAAGGTTGCAGCCTTTTTCCAGAAAAAGATGAGGTTGTCCCGTTTAGTCACGGACTGCAAGCAGCTCTGGTGCTGCGTCCTCTGTGAAAAA
Source organism: Neodontobutis hainanensis (assembly GCA_024349245.1). Taxonomy (NCBI): domain Eukaryota; kingdom Metazoa; phylum Chordata; class Actinopteri; order Gobiiformes; family Odontobutidae; genus Neodontobutis; species Neodontobutis hainanensis. Next base: position 7,618,074 of record JALDNG010000005.1, read on the forward strand.
CACATCTAAAGGCATCGTTGTAGTCCACCACATTTCTGGCGCTTTCCTCCCACTGTCTGCACTGACGATGACCTGACATTTGACTGGACTGGCGAGGCAATCCATTCAACGGGAGGAGATGTTTACGGCACAAGGAGGGGAGTCACATGGCGAACAGCTTCCACGTCTACCGTTTCTGCATTGGGGCTTTAGTGTCTTAATGCTGCTAAATGTACGATGTCAGCTAACTCAAAGGATGTAAGGATTGGTAACCCATAGAGGACAAAACCTTAACGAGGGGATACAAATACGCCAAACATTAGCCTACATCACAGAGACCTGAAATAACCCATTATTTTATGTATCTTGATATTTGTTCAGTTAAAGGAGACCACAATAGAGAACAAATATGATCAGCTAAAGGAAGCAACCATTCTTTTTCCTTCCAAAAAAACTTTGCCTCCGTCTGGGACGAAGACGGCGACGGACATTAAGCCTACCTCATCTGCAAGATTCCCCGTTTCAGCGGGGCGCTGTTACTGTAGGCTACAGGGCGCAAGTCCAAAATACTGCAGTGTCTTTTATTGCTGCTATAGCAGCAATAAGTAGGGTTTAACTAAGTAACTGCTCCTAGGTCAGTGAAAGCATAATCCACATTGTGTCCGCAATATACCCTATGTAGGCTAATTTATTAGAACAATGGATCCTATCAGTTAAATAACAGAGTCAGAGTCAATTCAGAGAATTAAAAGCCGAATCTGAGCACCACACCCGTAACTTAAAGGCTACATAGATAACTCTAGATAGATAGGCAGATAATGTAACAACATCCAGTTGAACATGCAGCACTATAGAGTAACTAATGACATAAAAGGTAAAGCAGTTTTCATTCAGAAAGAAACGGGAAAGCACCCCCCAAAAAAGGCCTCCGAGCAGTGCCAAACTAAAGACGCACCTGCTCACGCAACTCCACACAGATTGCCAGAAATAGGGCCGAAAGGTTGCGAGCTTGAGCTAAAACTATCTAAAAATCGAAATAAATGTGTCGAGATGACATCGCATTGTTAGTCTCCAGTTGGAGCAAGTGAGATAGTTATTGTCATCGCACAGAAGTTTTACGCGGCCTCACTTCTTCGTGCGTAGCCTATGTTTCACATTGTAATGTCATTCTACCAGGAGCAGGCCAACACCCCAAATAAGCTCCATGTCCGTCTTTTCCAAATGTCGTGGCAGAAGCCAGGGTTTCCACGTTTGCCTTCAATGTTCCACATTTCTTCCCTTTTTGGCTCACAAGAAGTGCATAAACTCAAAGACTGATGCCAGCTAATGATGCTGAGAGAGGGACCGCTCTGCGGCACTGGGATGCAGTCAATCGGCAAAGTAGGACTGCAGTGCTCCTCACGACAAAAATATCACACAAAGCTGAAAACAGATTGTCTACTTACTTTTTATGGCATCAAAAGAAACCAAAACAGCTGTCAGTAGACTGCAGATGTACAAAAGAGTCGCGAGTAACTGCGGCTGTCGCCATATTGTTGCTGCTATCTCCCTTCCCAGTGCGTTCAGATACACTGCATAATTGATGACTCTCAGCAAATTGTTAGGGAGTGTCGGTAAATGCCTTCAGTTTCAACAGCGGACAGCAGCAGGCAGCACCGTAAAAAATATAATCATTAGTCAATATTGTCACCATAGTTTGAATATATCCACCTTGGTTGTTAAATTACTTAAGCAACATCACCGTTAAAATGTAATATGAAAAATATATTTATATAGGGATATTGCCACATTTAGGGGTTTTAAAAAGTTTTTAAAACTATCCTAATTCTAAGTGAGGGTTTATATCCATTTGATCCATATGATAAATTAATTTTACAGTAACAGTCTCCAGTCCAGCCTGAAACAGTATCCACAGGCTATTTTAGGTATGTTATGGTTAGTCTAAGTTTAGGATAAAAATGGAAAACGTAAATGGCATGATGTTAATGTTATAAGGCTATAACTAAAGAAATAGAACTCAGTATAATAACGTCATGTGAGCAAAATTGAAGAGTGTCTCCATCTTGTGGCAAATGAAAAAAGAAAACAGAAACAACCACTTTCTTACTACACTCAGGAGTACACCTGTCAGGAGTTTAAAGTAAAGTAAAGTATTTGACCCAATCTATGTCCAAAGGAATAGAACACTGTAAACACCCTTTTCCTTCCTGGGTTTGAGGGCTGTTGTTTACATTATAGCATATACAGTATTTGGAACAAACAGACAAAAACTTTTTATAAATATTATATATCTTAGTTGTAATGTAAATTTTCTATGATGGCACATTTTATATGTGTCCGCCCAAGAAGTTGCATGCCCCAAAAGTCACAGTTCTATTTCATGTGCTATGCCCTACAGTCTTTGTTATTGATTTACCACCCTCTGCACTCTGAGAGATCAATGACTTGGGCGACCCCCGCAACTGTAGCACTCACTAGGCACCCAAAGCGCTTCGAGTGCCTATAGGTGGAAAAGTGCTGTATAAAATCTATGCCATTTACCATAGGTTTGTCTTTGCAAGCTCAGTAGGAGGACAAAGGAGGAATCCCATAGTATGTTTTTATTTTTTTTCTACTTCATTTAGATTTTTATTAGGAACAGTTTGCATGCTGGCTATACATTTAAAAAGCATTGGTAAACAATGTTACACATGTTTTGTACAAACAAAACAATACCCTGTGGAATTTTAGCAATAACCTTTAAACTTTTAAAGCAAAAAATAAAAATAAAAATATTAAAATATACATTAATATGCAATAGGGTCACAGTGGCCACATATTTAAAAATGATTGAAAGTCGACCCAAAATGGTGCTTCAAATGAGCTCCAGAATTCCTAACACAACAAACTTGTCTAGCTGAAGTCTCATAGTATGTCAACTTTTCTATTTTTAAATACTGTGGACAACACAAATTCAGTTGTCAATGGTAGGAACATTATTAGTAAGCTGTTTTCTTTTCATTCCCAATGCAATATATTATACAAATATTTTCCCTTGAATTTCTCTAGATGGGCTGGACTCTTTCCAAGATATAATATTTCAAACTTGTAAGATAAAGTGACACCAACAACATTTTCTATACTGTTAAGTTGGAGCCAGAATGTGGAATGACATGCTACCTGTTCTGGGAAATGTCAGTGGCTAAAGTATTTTAATCCTGGACTTGAGGGTTCTATCTGGCCATGTTAGATGAGTGTGAGTGGCACTGTCCCAGCACATTGGTTGACCCGACCAGTCTGGGGTTAGGATTGGACAATCCTTACTGTGACATACAATTTAATAGAATATCTTTATTGGCATTGTACATGTACATTGTACAACAAAAGTGGATGCAATGAATAAAAACACAAAAGTATTAATAAAAATCAGGTTAAAATGGTAAAAAAAAAATGTATGGATGGAGTTGCATTCCTTGTGTAGGCCTACTCAGCGTGACAGGGATCACCTGATTTACAGTGCATAGTGCAAACCTCCCTCTGTAGGCCTGCTCTAAAATGGGCAGATGCTGAGGCTCTTGACATTGATCCATACTCTTCCCAGATACTGCTGGAGGCCCCTCCTGGACATGCAGCACATCCAGAGTCTGGGGTGGGACTCACAAAGTGGACTGGACCATGTCCATTCAAGGAGTTCTAGCACCTGACTGTCACCAGGCCAGTTTTTGTTTTACAGCAGCTACTGGGAAATGCTTCTGGAGAGGTGTGCAGTTTGAGGCCCCACATTGCTTCCAAATGCCTCCCTATTGATTGTGGAGAACCTTTTCGCCTCCATTGGGAGGTCTTTTCTCTCATGTGTACGACGCTCCTCTTGGCTCTGTATTTTACCAAGTGAGCAAGGACTTGTCGCCCAAGGTATCATGGCCATGGTCTTTGGTCGATTTCAGTCTAGGCAATGTGGCGTTCCTATCAACTGCCATATTGTTCAGATGGTTGTAGGTTTTGGGGTGGATTGGCTGTGCTATTGGCACTGCCCTGCCCTGGAGAGGTTATTACGAGGTGCCAGTTCTGGACATGTATCTTGAGATTCTGGTAGCCCGACACCCTTTGTGTTTTTCAACCAATGCCTGTAGAGCATAGTACATAGGCTACAAAATAGAATTAGCATTAACAGGCTGTAACTCCAGTTGTTTGGGTATCTGCAAAGACCTCTACCCTCATACCCAGCCTTCTAAAGACTGATGGGCTTGGTGGGCATTATCTCTGGTTAACCATTAGCACGGCCTTTAAAGGGCTATGCACATACCCTACTCATAGGATTGGCCTTACACTTAGAGCAGTTCAATTTGTAAAAGATGGGTTGGGGTCTTTGTTGAATGTCAACAAAGCCACTTTTCCATCTGTCTCTACTTTGTTTGCCTACAGTATGTACAAACAAGCTGAAAAATAAAAAAAATAAAAAAGCTCATAAAAAGTCAGTAATTATCGTAATTCCATAAGAAATAGCGTCATTTGGAAAATAACATTTGAGGCATGAGTTTTGTTTAGTGTAATTAAGAAAGGCATTAAGCTCAAGCCTGTAAAAGTCATCTATCAACCATTGCCACGATTGGTTTCTGTGGGACGGGCTTTTATATTGAAAAGCCACTAAACCGGACATCCTTCTGAGAGGTCAAACTTGACCTGAACGTTGACTTGTCCGTCCACAGTCCACACAGTAGATGCGACATAGTGGCTCTGGTAAAAATGACTTTTGTTATGAAACTGTGTGCTTTAGTTGTAAATGTTTTATGTATTCCTCTGCACGTTATTTATGCACTGGGGTTGTATCAAATATACAAACGCTTTTTCCCCTGGTGTATTTACCGATTAAGTCGGAACTACAACAAGAAAATGCACGACAAGAAGAAATCCCTGTTCAGCAATATCTCACAGTTCAAACCATCTGGAAAGCGGCTTACGCTTCTGGAAATTGGGTGCGGCACTGGCTCAAATTTTGAGTATTATCCGCCGGGATGTCAGGTGGTCTGCACTGATCCAAACCCTTACTTTGAGAACTACCTGAAGGAAACCATGAAGGAAAATGGCCACCTGACGTATGAGAGGTTTTTGGTGGCGTCTGGGGAGGATCTAGGGTTAATTGAGGACGACTCAGTGGACGTGGTGGTCTGCACACTGGTCCTGTGCTCTGTCGAGAACGTCCCGCAAACACTGCAAGAGGTGTACCGTATACTGAGGCCTGTAAGTCCATATGACATGTGTGCAGACTCCTGTATGCTAAACTTGACAACACATTTATTACAAATAACTTGTAGGCAACATTACGAATACGAACCTTAAACGCCAGCATTTCGAAGATAATACAAAAAGGTTTGAGCTAATGCTATTTCCAATAGGAGTGATAAATATGATCTCGGCTAATCAAACTTTAGACAAGCCACACTACAATGCATTCAGTTTTACTTATTGACTCAAAATCTGGCGTCAAAATACAACTGAACAATACGTTACCTTTTGGAATATGTCACAATGATCAAATATGGTTTGTAATATTTGAAATGCAAATCTATGACCAATAGTTTTTCTTTCTTTTGTAGGGTGGAGCCTTCTATTTCCTGGAGCATGTTGTTGCAGACACAAATTCCTGGACATACTTCTTCCAACACGTTTTGCAACCGCTTTGGTTCTACTTCGGTGATGGCTGTGAGGTCACTCGAGCCACATGGAAACATCTGGAGGATGCTGGCTTCTCTGAGCTCAAACTAGAACACATCCAAGCACCACTTATTTTTGTAATCAAGGCACACATTGAAGGTTATGCTGTAAAATAAATGTAGTAAAAAGTAGCCTACTCAGTACAAAAAAAAACATACTTGCACTAAGAAATATTACCAATAGGCCTTTTATGTTCACACATGGGTGTAGCAGTCATTCAAAGTAAGGGGGACAAGTTCAACACTTTTTAAAACATGTGTTTTTCTTCTGCTTAAACAGCCTGACTAAACTTTTTTTTTCTAAATTGTTTAAAAGCATCCGAAACAGAAAAAACTCTTAGAAAAAAAGAGTTAAAAAGTCATAGATAGCTTGTTCGCTCTTTTCAAATGTGTCCTACGTCCTTGTGTTCACATTTAGTAAAAAGCCATTTGATTTGATACAATGGTACAGAAGAATCCTGCACACCATCTCTCCTTGCAATAAAAAATAAAAAAACTTTTATTTGGGCACACTCGGGATTCTTCTGTTCCATTGAAATATTGCCAGGTTGTTCCTTTCCACCTGTCTTTGAGATTTTTTTTGCTGTTGATTAAATACAAAATCTTTAATTTTTGTTATAAAATACACATTTATGAACGTAATGAACCATTATTTGTATCTAGTGCTCCACTGTGTTTTCGGTCTGACTGCGAAGTGTTTGATTAAAACTTGAAGCTGTGTGAAGCTTTAACACAGCCTTATCTGGTTATTGATCTCAAGATAAAAGAAAAGTTATTAGCTTTGACATCTTTTGATCTCAAGATAAAAGAAAAGTTATTAGTTTTGACATCTTTTAAAGCCTTTCTCAATCTTGATGGAAAAACTGCGCCATCTTGTGTAAAGTGATCCCTATTCAATTAGGTTAACGCGCACTATAATCTTCTGATCTGGTAAAATGTGCAGTAGGCTACCCGCAGCACAGTGTGTGTTTGACACAACGTCTGAAGACTATTTTGTTTAGCGCTGACTGAGCCCTTTAACAAATCTAATGGAGACCACGGGCTTAAAGGAAATATACAAGAGGTTGTTTCCTCTGCTTGCTTACAATAGTACATTTATATACAACGAAAAAATGCACGAAATTAAGAGAGAGCTTTTCCGGGACCTGGCCAGGTTTGCCAACTCAAGCGGAACCCTTCGTCTGCTTGAAATTGGCTGTGGCAGCGGGGCAAACTTTCAGTATTTTCCATACGGCTGTACGGTGATCTGCAGCGACCCCAATCCGTTCTTTGAGAAATACCTGCAGAGGAGCATGGAGGCAAACAAGCACTTATCTTACGACGGATTTATAGTTGCGTCCGGAGAGAGCCTGGCGGAGGTGCAGGACGGATCAGTGGACGTTGTTGTGTGCACTTTAGTGCTGTGCTCTGTGCGCAATGTGCAACAGGTGCTGCAGGAGGTGCGGCGCGTCCTCAAAACAGTGAGTATCAAAGGTTTCAACCAAATACAGTCTATAATAGTGCATTTATTTACTCAGACAATAGCCAATATTTGTTTTAGTAGCTCAGCTCTTTTAACAAAAAAGGCTATCATTGCAGTTTATTTTTTCCCCTTTTTGTTGTTTTGGGCTAACTGTGGGATGATAAAATCTTATCACATCATGAATTAAAAGAAAAAAAGCAAAACAGAACTTACCCTCAAGAGTCTATAATAAAGTTTTTGAATGGAACCTATTAAGAGTTATTGAAAGGCATGTAGGAAACAGTCCAATAGCTTTTTACTATTTCCATTCGCTCTTTCAGGGAGGAGCCTTCTACTTTCTAGAGCACGTTGTCTCAGAACCCTCTTCCTGGACATACATCCTACAGCATGTACTTGAGCCTCTTTGGTACCATCTCGGCGATGGATGTACATTGACAAGAGCAACATGGAAAGATCTAGAGACCGCAAGCTTCTCTGAACTTTACATAACACATATCAAGGCCCCAAAGGTCTCTTTAGTAATTAGACCACACATAATGGGCTATTCCATTAAATAAATGTATCCCTGTGGCCAGAAGCTAGCACAATTTTAAGCACCATACACCGTGTTTCCTGTCTTTAGCATGACATTACAACTCGTGATAAGCAAGGTCATTTCATTTTGAAGAACTTAAACCACACATGTTAAAGTGAAAATAGATTTATTTTGTTACACAATCAGCAATTTCATAAATGGTTTGTTCTGTTTTTCACCCTTTCTAATAAATATTACCTGGACAATGTGCTTATTCCCTGATTGTCAAAGTAACTGCCAAGAACCAACCGAGGCAAACATAATGTCATTTTTTCAGATTGCCCTTTCATTTCCATTGCACAAAACTAAGGAATGACCATTGTTTCCTTGTGGGAAAAATAAGCATTATTTTCACCAAAAACAAAATAATTGTACAGTTAAAAAAATTGAAGATGCTGTTAGAAGAGGAAAAAATATCAGACATTTTAAAAACACAAAAATAAAGAAAGGGATACATTTAAAATGTGAGCCTCAAAAAGCTCACAATTTCAAATTTCCCAGTATTAAAATGTACACAACTATAAATGTTATAGCATGAGCAAAATAAAAATAAAAACAGCAGGTAAAACATGGCCAATTACTTGGATATTTTTGAGAAGATCTTACTGCCAACACATCACATTATATCAAACGAGTACAAAACTGGAGGATCTCACCCTGAAATGAAGTGTTCCCAGAAACCCTGCAATGTCCAATGTCTGAGCTGCTGTTGCCATATCATGATCAACCTTAAACATGTTATCCTGTTTTAACACAATAAAGGTCCTTTAAAGTTTTGAGTTCTTCAATGAGGGTCTTGTTTTGGTTCTCAAGAACAGCAACACGGTTTTCCAAACATTTAACATATTCCTTTTTCTTCCTTCGACATTCACGGGCTGCCTCCCTATAAGAGTAGATTCAGATAATATTGTAAGTGAGCATCATATGGTCATAGGTTTACTATGTTTGAACTGAAAATACATATACCACATTGTTTTAGGCCAGAGGCAGACATACAATTGCCTGTATGTACTGTAGTGTTTGTCAAAAGGTAGTGTTCATAGATATAGTAAACAATATTTTGTATTTTCATCATTCATTCAAATAGGTTGTCACTAAGAGCTCAGAGGCAGACATCCTCTACATTTGTACCTGCTATTTATAACATAAGCTGCTCCGGACCAGGTTAGAAGTCATTATGGTGATTGACTTAACTGAACTGCCTTTGTGACACAGGAAACCCACAAAAACCCCAGCACAACCTTAGCTGACCGCATAATCCTGATTTATACTAGAACTAAAACTTGCACAGTAATTCTTGACATTTAAAATACAGAAACTCAAGCAATGACCTTAACACGCACCTGTTTTTGGCCAGCCTGATTTCCCTTTTCATTGTTGGATCATCCGTCTTTGTCTGAGATAAGCCAACAGGAGAAGTCATGACCACAGTCTGAGACAGGGAGCTGGATGAAGGCGTACGGATCTGGTATGTTTGCATTTCACCTCCTGCACCTAAAGGTCAAGTGAGAAAAAGTCTCTCTCTGTTAAGTAGATAGGTAATATTTATGCATTTACTATACAATTTACTTTTCATTGTCTTGCAGAATACATGATCACTTAAATTAACTTTGAATAAAAAGCACAAACCCAGGTATAATGGCCTCACCTTGTACAACTACCTGGTTGCTAGGCACCAGTATTTGCTGGCCATCAGGTGTTTGAGCGTACTGAAGAATAGTGGTGCTTTGCTGGGCTCCACCAGTGTTGGCCATAGTAAGGGCTTGAACTCCCTGGAGGCCTTCAGACCCTGGAGTTGCCAACTGGAGTGTGCCATTAGCGGCTATGGTAACTAAGAAAAACAATGACACATAACCATAACATTAATACTGCCTAAATAAAGAAAAAACAAAAGCAATCCTTGAGTTTTTTTTTTATAGAAATATTGAGACTTTTGTAGGACAGGCACATACTATATTGTCCGGCGCTGGTTTGATAAATTTGCGTGGTGGGTACTGTAACACCTGTAACCCCTGTGGAGGCCGGGCTATCTTTTCCCTCAATGTTTGTCATTTCTTCAGCCGAAAGGTCATTTAGGATTTTTCTAAAGATGATAAAACAAAAATTAATAAGTTTATATTGTACAAGAATATATATTTTTACCTTGTATCTATTTTAATTATCAATCTTTACCTGTATGACGGTCGCCTCGCTAGTATTTCTCTAGTCTTCTGGGTAGTAGCTCCACTGTCTGAGGAGTCCTGTGAGTCCTCACTATCCGAACCCTGAGACTGGTAAAAAAAAAACATGGCAAAAACACATGTTTATGAATTATTCATGTCTGTTTTAAATTGTATGAAGCCATCAGTGAGCTACTGTCATCATAGCCAACCTGTGGAGTTTGCCCCTGAGGTGACTGAATGACTGAGGACTGTGCTGTCTGAATCACCCCTTGAACCTGCAACTGGCCCCCTGGCAGCTGTACAATGGTCACAGGAGAACCACCCAATGACATCTACAAAAAACATGCAAAAATGTTACCAATAATCAATAGATGAAGATGAAGTTTGTTGGATTGTAGCACACAAGACAAACATTTATTAAAAGCAAGGTTGTGCAGAATCAGAAAGCTGTAACATTTTCTCCCAACACAACTTTGATACAGGGGCTTCAGCATAAACTAAAGCATAAAGTTGTATTTAAAAAAAATACAACTTATGAAACTTCACAAAATGTAAAAATGTTAATACGGGTACACACACTGTCAAATGTTGTTTGGTAGGATTGTTGAACGATTTGATTTATAACAATAAAAAATTCTTAGGGCTGATCAGCAAGATGCAAATTTAGGCAACTTAATAAAATAAAATAAAATAAGATTATAAATAGGCATATAAGCTATTCCTTAAGCTTTATTGCAGAAAGAATTTAAAGCAAAGGGTGGCTTTAGCAGATAGCACCTGTGGTAATATGAGAGTGCATTTAAAGCAGGGCTTAATACTGTGTGCTCACTCAGATCTGTTAGTTACCTGTTGGCCTATCTGAGAGTTTGTGGGATTGGTAGAAGACTGTGAGTCAATGCCATTGCTGCCCTGTTGTACGTCTTCCATATTCACTAAAACACATAAGTCAGTATTACCCTTTTTAAAAGAAATGCCTCTAGAGTGACACAGTTGTTTGTAGCAGGATGCCTCTCTGTTAAGCTTTGCTCAACTGTGGCCTATGACGCTAATTTACTGAATTTGTTGAACCACATGGATAGCAACAACTTAAGGGGCATCAAAGCGTTATAAACGCGCAATAAACCACACAAGCCAACTTTTAACAGCTGGGTTCGGGCTGACAAAATTTGGATTTCCTTTTGATTCATTAGCTACTGCGCCTACCCTTGAGTTACTGTAGCTAGGCCCAAGTTTCAACTTTTCCACTAAAAATGATTTACTCAGAAATGCAAAGCAAACAATCCACTCCAAAAGCATGTTAATAATACTATACATAAGTTTTTTATCTTATAAATACTATTTATATCATAAAGCGCAGACTTGGTAAAGCGGATGTTAACCAACGTAAACCTTTAAAACAGCACTAAAATGCAATATAAACGATTCAAGTGTAGTTAGTCTGGTTCACAGGAGATGGATGAGCTTTTGAGTCAATGAGAAAAATGTGTAACTCTGTCACTGGCACGCAAGTTACCGCGTCAATAGACGTCAGCGATACGAGGAGCCATTAAAGCTAACTACACCTTCCCTTTTCGTAAGACGGCAAAGAGCCATGAGAGAGACCGCCGCCATTACGGCCACAGTGCACAAAATACCGCGCAGCCAGCTCATATTTACCTTTCACGGGCTTCTTATGTGCTCTTGTTCACAGCGCGGAGTTCGTGTATTTACTTTGACAGATGAAAATGGGTATAAAAGTTACTAAACGACAACGGCTAACAGCTAAAAAAAAACAAAGATGTCAGCTAAAAAAAAAAATAGCTGACCACTTTTTCCCCAAAGGAAATGGGCGGTGCTCAGTGGCAAAGACGCGTTACGTACTAGCTCCGTTGGGCTTTGTGATTGGTAAACAAAAAAGAAAGCTGCAGCAACAGATAGACTCGTTGAAAAAGTTTGTCTTTCCAATTATCTGCGGACAAATATTATGAAAAGTACCTCCTTTCTGGCCTTTTACATATTAATGCTTTAAAACACCACGTGTTGCTGTGTAATAATATTTAAGAGGGCCGAGAGTTCTTTCAGAAATACACAGAAACATTTTACATGTTTTTTTTTTATTGATTGTAAATTATTGTAACATTAAAACGTATTTAAACAAAGTACAAGAAACCATAAAAAGTGAGAATATGGGTGTATCATGGTAGGTGAGATGCACCAATGGATCAGTGTCATTAAATAAGAGTTTACAAAATAATGAAGCTACAACATACCAAGACTGCATACACAAGCAACTCAAAACAGAACATTCCAGTCTGAAGTATGGATTATCCAGTTTTTAGTGATAATAATATAATGTGTAAGTAATGTGTATGCGTTACCAAAGTGTCATTGGGATTGCATAGTGTAAATGAAGAGGGAAGCCCTTGTAGCCCACCCAACTTCCCACGTACATGCTCTTTTGGATTGTTGTGAAATTTGACACACATTTACATTTAATCAGTATACTCGCTGATTGTACTTCAAAGTATATTTTTGCATTTGTTTAGAGTTTTGATCCCTGAATAAACAACTCCACATGTGCCTGAAGCTGATTTCTATGTCTTCCAAGAATTTAAGATGGAACCTTATTTTGGGGGGGTAAATTAATTAGATATAAAAAATAAAGAAACAAACTTTTTAAAAGTGTTAACCGAAGTAAACATAACATAAAACTGTAATAGCTGAGTGACTCACTGAATCTTAATTTTACAAATGTCCGGTTGTTATCACCAGTGCAAAGTGCATTAGATTAATGAATTATATTCTCAGTTTGCATTGTCTATTAATTCACATTTAGCAGTGAATATGTTGTGTTGACATAATGTTATAATAGGATTTATCAACTGCAGAAGTTAAGAAGATACAAAATGAATCTATTTACATGTTAACATAGTGTCCATCACTTAATATACAGTATTTAGCACAAGCACAACAATGTGCAAATGTATGATTATTTTTTACAGTCGCTTGAAATATTTCTATTATTTTTCCACTGATTGCCAATCAAAGGTCTTTTAGATGTGGCTCAGTTTTGCAATTGCATTTATAAGTGCTTTTTTTTTTTTTTTACAAAACACAGTTTTAAAACACAGTACAATAAACTGAAAAGAGAAAGGAAAGAGTCCAACCTTTAAACACTTGCCCCAGTATACAATTCAAAACAGAGAGGGATATGACTACAGCAACACAAAGTACAATGAGAGTGGAAAATTTGTGGACCTTTGTGTGCATTTACAAAATAACCTGATTGCCCTAAAACAGTCATATTACAGGTGGAGTATTTGCTTTATCTATTTAAATCATATTTTCTGGTTAATAAACTCTTAAAGCTCTTCCTAAACTGTTGCCTCAGTGTAGTAGTAAAATAGACATTTCAGAAAGTGCAATGTTAATTCTGTCTAGAAACCGATTATCATATTTGCTTTCAAACTCAACCAATCCTCCCTTTAAGCTCTGCAAAAACTATTGACTCTTATTTACAGCCTGTTAGCTACTAATGTCATCTCTCAACCATCTTCCACCAAAAAATATTTGAGCATTCATACATTTATACAGTTAAAATATTTTTACAATAACATACAGTATCTAAAATACAAAGAGGATTTTATTGATTACAGTACATAATATAGTCTCTTTCCTCTTGTTTTATTTGAATATGTTTTAAGATTCCCACTAATTCCATAGGAGACTAAGCAATTATCAGTAACATAATTATTACAAATCAATATAGGAATGAATGGCTAAAGTTTTTTAAGGCAGGAATTATTTTAGGAACTGAATGTTGTGTAACTCTTATTTGGCTTTAATATTATGGGAGAATAATAGTTTTCAGTAATGTACACAAGCTGACAGTTTCAAAACCTGCTCTTTGTGCCCTTTAGTTTTATTGATTTATTATCCCAGACATGGGCAGCAGTCGCATGCATTAGTGAGTTTAAAATGAGAATTTAAAAGATTGGCTCACACTCAATAGAGACACACTCAATAGAGACAAAAAGTGTTATAGTCATCAGAATAAAAAAATGGATTTGAACATAAAACGTAAATACAGGTGTGTTGATCTTTCCTCTCCCTAAGAAGTGCAATATAAACATATCTATTTTGTTCATTATTTTTGAAACGGTGCAGCAGTCTGTTCTTGTCACCTTTTTGTTTAACACAGTGAACTGGAGACAGATAGAGATTTGCTGGTGTCACACAGAACCAAGTAGACATGTGGTTCCAGCGCCTAATGGAAAAGTATGTACTTAATGTAGTTATTGAACAACATCTCACATATTGTAAGCCACATATATGGGATCCAGTTGATCCGCAAGGAAAGAGTCACGAAGATGCATGCGCTGCTTCTCTCCCCTTGAGTTGATGGGTATGACTCCGGGGTCAACAATGACCACCACTCCCACAATTAGGTGGTGCTCCTCTAGAACCACATTGGTTATCAAAGGCACCAGGTCCAACGCATCCTGCTCTGAACCACACAGCTCCGACACCACCACCAGCAGGTTGGTCCATGTAAACACAGCACTATGAGAAATAATAAGAGACAGTTTGTGAGGAAAGTCCTGACTTGTCCCAACTGTACTATAAATAGTGACAGGTGCACATACGTCTATGTCTAAAGATGAATTATAACAATAGTTCCTTATGTTAGGAGTAGTCTAACCTCTCAGCAATACTGCGGTGAGCCCGGGAAACTGAAATTTCAATGTCAATGGGATGGTAGCGCAGCCCTCTCAGCTCCAAGGTCTCATCCAGAGAGCCCACAACAAAAAGAGCATCATGCCGATCTACAGACAAAATATATGGGTTACGGGATCAGCCAAGGACAGAGGGACAATTTGGTGGAAAGGATAAGTAAAATAAGGTTGTTTTTACTAAATGTTGAGAATCTAGTAGTAGCATGACTTCCAAGAGCCAGTTGTTAAGTTGATTACCCCCACTAGCATCCAATAGTTCTGTCCTCTTGACAAATCCCAAATATCCTGTCCTGGCCCATAAAGTCTGTGGGTCTCCAAAACTGAGTTTAGTGTTAAAATGGTCAGCCTGAAGACTTTCCTCTCCATAGATCGTGTAGTAGCCGCTGGCATTGTGGGGGCTGTTCACCCAGATCTGAGACATGGACATGTACACTGAGTCAGGACTGCTTTAATTGGACATGGGCACAATATCCAGAGCTACCATTATGTAGTCATACCTCTCCAAGATGAGAATCACCGAGGGGACCTCTGGTTTCTGGGTTTACAATTATTACTCGAACACCTGGCAAGATCTTATAGGAAAGACAAATAGGTGTATATTCAAACCTGATGCACATCTACACATTAGGTTTAGGAAGAAAAGATCTTACCTTGCCAGACTCCATTAGAGGAAGACTCTGAGGGGCCCCTCTCTCCACCAGTCTAACCCTGTAAACAGCAATAAGCAAAGTATGAGGGCCAAATAGGGCAACTGTATTAAACAGAATGTTAATAACAAAACCTACCTAATGCATAAGCTAACCTAATACTTATTCACTTGCCAAGTGAATGACAATTTAATATATCAGATATAAGATATGGACAAAATCCAATTTGTGATTATCAACAGTAATACTGATTCAGGTGTTCTTACCTGTCATGGCGGAGAGATTTCATGTCCACATATACAGTGCAAGGGTCTGGCCCAGTGGTGCCCTATTAGAAACAACAAACAGGTAAAAAGAGTGTCAAATAAAAGAATGCTATAAAGTGTGGTATAGTACTATATAGGTTTGCAAACCTGTAGGCAGACAGCCAGGTTGACCCTTGAACCAAAAGCAGTGCTGACTGCTCTGGACGATAACCCCACATCTTTAAACAACTTGGAGAAGGAGTGTGTGAGCGCCAGACGAGGTCGTTCTTCTGCTATCACCACACAGCTCCGAACACAGGACAGGTTCACACCTCGCGCCTAAAATACAAAAAGGACTTGCGTTCAAAGGAAGGTCACAAAGGATGTTACAATTAAATGTGAAGCCCTCACCTTGAGTAAGTCGGTCTGTGTGCCCAGGCCTTTTGTGCAAAGCTCCATTACAGAATATGAACAAAAGGTGTCTCTTATTCGATACTGACTGAGAGTGGTCAGCCACAGAGACACGCAGCTCTCCAGCTCAAAGGGAGGAATGAGTATTGACTGGTGTCCTGAGTAAACACTGTAATGAAGAGGTAAAAGTGATTAATAATATATAGACCAACAGCAGCTGTACACAATTATTACAGACTGTAATAGGTTGTTTATTGTACCTAGCAAGGCACCACAAGACAAAACCAAGACCGCAGTAAGGATCCATGCAGATGGCTATTTGGCGAGAGGAGTACAGCTCACACTGCAGCTTTATAGAGCGGCAGAGTGCACTGAGTGCTGCATGTGAGATCTGGCAAGAAAAAACACAGTGACTTTACTCTGAATATGCTATATACAATTAGACACTGTAAAATCAACATATTGTAAGAATAAAATGACTGTGGGTGTTTATTTGGTTGCTTTGTATTGCTGTCTATTTTCCGGTTAATGTACAGTAAAATGTAGAATGAGTAATTTCAGACACTAGAGCATCCTCTCTTTAATAAAGTCATCTCTGTTTTTATTGGATTGTGGCAATGCAAGGATTTTGTAAAGAGCAAACACCATTTTAGACAACAGACTCAATACAAAGTGACTTTTTCTAACTCAGATTATGCAGCTGCAGAAACAAATTGTATTGCAAGATTTGGGAATAGGGAGTGTCTCACCTTGACCCCAGTGAGCATGCCAGTAGTCGACACACTGAAGTCTAGATAAGCTATCATCTCTGCTGTAGGTGGTTTGTAGATCTGGGGAGGTCTGCGGCGTGGAAGGTCATCTGCAAAAACAGGTTTAGTTTATTCTTACAAAATCTTGAAGATGTTGAGATGAAAGACACTCATCAGGAATGTATAGTCCATAAGCCACCCCCACATGTTTGGATAATGACTTCCTGTTTTTCTTTCTGGTGGAAAATGTGACTTGTAACAATGTAACAAACAAAAAAATCTTTGATCCTTTGATTTATTTGATTGTGAATACGCACCTGTGTCAATTATAGTTGGCCATGTTTTAATATTTACAGAAGCAGCAGCCTCCTTCGAGCGGAGAATCCTTGTAAGGTTTTGAGTGGTGAGGATGCAGGCTGCTTTACTGACCTGGTAGTACAAAATACAAGCACAAAAAAGCAGTTAAAAGCAATATACTATATTTTATTTTTTAAGGCTAGAGTAGTAATAGAAAGTACTGAAAGCAACCTTGATAGTAAAAAAAATAATAACAAATCAATCTTTTGTAAATGGCAGTTACTAAATGCCCTTACATCGATGATCATGCGGACAGTGGGCAGAGTGGCTGCCAGGTTCTGAGGGTGTGGAGGTCTGACGTTAACTGGAACACATCCAGCGTAAAGACAGCCGTAAAAAGCTGCAATTAAGTCGATGCCTGAAAGAAACACAACAGATCTAATTATTACCAGATTTTTGTGTTAAAAGAGAGGTTAAGCACAGATAATTACCTAAAATACAAAATATATATGATATAACTTACATACTAAATCAAGAACATTCAGAAGATCTAGATTAAAATCATTATATGCAACAACCCTTGCCCTATCCTCTCTTACAGAGCTTATAAAAGTGAAATCTGTTTAAAAAATATTATTCTGGTTTAGAATGAACTTCAGTTTTGTTCAGTTATTAAGATATGAATTTATCTCTGTGGGTCTTAATGGCTACAATTACACAAAAATGTCCTTCTCATGTAGAAAAAGGAGAGAAATAGTTAAAACCAGGCAGAAGGACACATGTTTTTCTATAGGGCCATTTGTGTGGAATAAAGGAGCTGTCCATTATGTGAGGATTGTACATTATTCAATAATGACAATGTTGCGATAAAGCCTTATTAAATAGTTCTACAAAATTTTAATATAGAGTCATTCAATCCTTGTTTAAAAAAATGATCACATCAAGAAAATGTCACATCAAACATGACAAGAGGTTATAGTTTGTTATAGCCTCACCTGGAGGATATAACAGCACCACGTTCTCGCCGGTATTGATGCTACTTTTCTCCATTAGCGCCGCAGCAATCTTCTCTGCTCTCTTGTGGAGCTGGACACAAGTTGCTGTGCTCACCGTGACACCCTGGGCGAAAAAAAGACACACAGAAATGAGGTAAACCTTAAACAATGTGGTTAAGAATGCAACTCAGCAGTGTACCTTTGCATTAAGGAGCACATAGAGGACGTGGTCTGGGTCTGTCTGTGCCCTCCACTGCAGAGCTTCGGCCAAAAACTGATGCTGAATAAAAAAGAGTTTGCAATGAGTAGGAGTTCAGCTTTAATAAATTTGGTACATTATTACAGTCACAAAGACAGGGATGGGGTTTTGTGCTGATGAAGCAAATGTAACCCTCTCAAACATTACTTAGTAAACAGACATAAATTATCTCTTGCCAATGTGCAATAAATTTACAACATATACTTAAAGCCAATGAAGCTCTTAGTGTAATGAGAAATAATTTAAGTACAGAGAAACACAGACAGCTAATGAAAGCATATCTTATCACAAATAATAAAAACATGCATGTATTAACTTTTGCCACAATTCATCACAAGCACAGCAATAAGGCAGAAAGGTAAAATCATGGCCACAAAATAAAAATAGCAAAAGAATAAGGAAAGTAACCAGCAAGTCGTAGTGCATATTTCTTACCATCACAGTGGGCCACATACAGAGCTAAAGCCAGAGGAAGAACAGAGCAGAAAAAAAGAAAAGATGCCAGATTTCTATTTATAGCTGCACAACTGGTGCATGACCCTCCTTTTACCGCCATTACACAATAAAATTGTGTTCTGTTAACATCAAAAACGTGCATGTCCTATGTGGCACTCCCGAACCAAAATAAAGATGATCAAAAAGCTGATTGAAAGTGTTCTTACCTTTCGAACAAGATCTTGGTCTTCTATCATGCCCAGGTCTCTTCCTGCAGCTTGAGCAATCCTCTTCCCAGCTACTAAGTTGCCCACCATGACGGAAGCAGGGCCAACACCAACTAAAGAAAAAAATATTTGCTCTCATTTGAGACATGGCAATATAGAGAGCATTGTGTTATGTAAAGACTTTATTCCTCCTTGTTGTGCTTTATCTGCATTCAGTTGTAGACAAAGTTGACTCCACTCTACTTACAATTAAACTGAAACATGCATGACATACCTGGCTGTTTCTGTCTGGGTTTGGGAAGGTTGGTGACACAAGTATGTGGACACATGAGGATGTTGCAGGGGTGCAGGGTGCCCTCCAAAAAGAAATGTTTTGTATCAGAGATGTGGATCCCACCAAGAGGTGTTTTAGGTAGAGTGTTGGCTGGGACCAGAGCCAGGCAATAAAGGCCCACCTGGTGAATGCTGTCAATGGCCTGCAAAGGATACCATTACCCTTGGGTTGGTTTGCAGAAGCCTTTAGAGTAAGTAAAAAAACAGTGGTAGGTGCTTTACCTGAAGTACTCGACTCATCCACTGAAAGCTGTCCTCCTCGCTGGCATCAGGCCTCTGCTCTGCCACAATCACCACCCTCTCATCGTAGAAGACAGTTACTGAAAACACAGCGATCCTGACACAAACAAGCACATGCACTAATTACAATAATTAAACACACTGGGGTTACTATATTCTCAAGACAAGTATGTCAAAAACAGAGTTAATTTGCATCTTGAGTCTTACATCTGCAACAGGGAAATACCACAAGTGCTTGTTACTTTTACACCACTAGATGTCACTAGAGATTATTGAGACTCAAAAGAGCCACTACACTTTTTATTTGGTGCTTTTAAAACCACATGAAAAATTTGTAAAGACACGTACCGTCCACGATAAACAGTTTTGACTGGCTCCACAGCAAGTGCAGTGGCCACCAGATCATCAGCGTTGTGCCTCCGTCCACTGACCATTAGCAGACCCTCAATTTTACCCACCACAAAGATCAGACTGCCCTGTGCAAAGCAAAGAAGATAACCACTGCAGAAGGTCGATAAGAGCCATCAAATAAAAGAGGGAGCAGATTTTGAAGGAGTTTCGAGTTTCCACCAAAACAGATGTTGTACGATTACAGTTGTACTTACTGGGCCAACAAATCCCAGGAGTCCTGACCGCACAAATGGGATCTCTCCAATAGGAACCCCATTAGCATTGACTGGTATCACCTGAACAGGACAGAGAGGCCCATTTCAATCAAAAAATTAAATGTGTTTATTATATCAGCACAAACAAACCTCAAAAGTGTTTTTAGTGAGTCCAGGCAGGCCGTAATACATGGTTCCTCCAGCGCGGGAGTTAATTATTATCTCCCCAATCTCGTCTGTTTTACACAACTGCGGGGGCCCATCTGGTTTGACAACGCACATGAGGGCTAGAAACACATAAAATCAACACTCAGAGAAGTAAGACCTTTATGCAAAAGTACAAACCATAAACTATTATTCTGGATGTTGTAGATACTGGACAGTGTTGGATTTAAGTTTCGCAACATGATGATGATATCCTGTCATAGTTACTATAATTTCCTTTCGATTCATTCATCTCCTTCTTCCTCACCTCCAGGCATGACATGACCCACATCCTGAACAGTTAGGGCTGAGTTTTTGTCCTCAGTGTTGACCCTGATGACCCCGTGGCTTAGGCCACTCATAGAAAGAATGGCACGAGCAGGGAGCGGAGCACCAGGTACACCCGGCCTGCACAGGAAGATAGAGTTTGATCAAATGTGGACACTTTCATCCATTCCTTCCGTTTCTTAGTGTTAGCCATTTGCTCATTTGTGAACAACAGCCTCATGTCCTCATACACTCAATAGTGATATGGAAACCAAACACAAATTAATAAGTCATGCTTTGTACTTTGTCATCTTTAATAAAAAATAAAAATAAGAATAATGCAGGGGAGAGACAATAAAATTAAGTCTTTGAAGAGTTATATTTGATAAAAAAAATAGGACATAGTCACACCTGCGTATAGCCACTGTCAGTGCCTCAGGGGAAGCGGCACAGGGACAGATAACCTCAGGCTTGAGCCCATGAGACTGGAAAACATTTAGGAAAGCATCACAGGAAGAGACAGACCCTGTGAAACAAGAAATTCAGAAAGTAACCTCTAACTGCAACTGTTTTATAAAGAAGAGGATTTCTGTGTGGCACTCACAGGGGTTGGCACCGTCTGCTACAATAAGCATTCGTAATGACGTCAGACTGGTGTCTCTCTGGTCTCGGTGGGCCATCATGGCCCAATGGAGATCACGGCACTTCACCAAAGCAACACGAGCTGTACAGGAATATTGTACAACCATGCATAAGAATATGCATGGTTGTACTAATTGTGCTTAAGTTAAGTATACTTTACCTTTGTGGATGTGGACCCTCTGTACCCAGGAGAGAGGACAGGCTTTCATGACTGCATAGGGAACACTAATAGTGTGTATTCTGTTCATAACAGCCTGAAAACAACCAAAATCAGATTAAAAACTATTATAATGTTACATTTATTACAAGCAACCACTAAATTATGACAGGACTCTTGAAGGACTAATATATAGAGTTAGTACCATGTCTAATTATAGGGAACTCCAAAATACTACAGGGAATATTTAGCATTACTTATTTATTTTAAAATATTTGGTGTAGGGTGATGTGATTGATTTCCATAGATTTGTATAAAAGGTAACTTTTTAATCAATATTCTCTATTATGTAGCGCTTTTTGTGTGAACAATTAATTTTGTTTAAGTTTATATTTTCACATATAAAATGTTGTGAATTTTGGTCAAATTATTCTTTGACTGTCAATTATTGCTGTCTTTAAAACTTATTGCTCAGCCAGGAAAGTTTTTTAAGAAAACATCCAAGTACTGCATCAACATAGGTCACACTCACCGAAAGAACCCCGTGCCAAAGCCCCATGTCTTTTTTAAAATCCAGGACATTCACCAAAGTTTCTCCTTCAAATAGACACAGACAGAAAAAACATACATATAATAAAACTCTAATGATTGACTATGACCTTCCTATTTATTACTCACCTTCACAGTAGTTGCAGGCCTGGGTCAGAGCCTGGCAGTGGGTCAGCATGGCCACTTTAGACACAGCCACACCCACAACAGTGCCATCTTTACTTGCCTTGTACTAAAGCAAGACAAAAGGAGAAAGTCCATAAACCACATCACATTTTACATAATGTAATATCAAGATTACAGCTGATAATGTCAAACACTTACCTCTATATAGGCAGGGTCAGTGTTGGCAGTGGGGATGTGTGGCTGCCAGTCTTTTGAAGGCTTGGTCAGGTATTTTGAGTCTGTGACTACCCATTTCATTTTTGGCCAACCTTTAAAAAAAAGTATTAATTTTAAGAAAACATATTAGCAGTCTATTCTACCATTGAAATCATTTAGATTTCTCACATTTTTGAAACTTAAGACTAATATTAACATTTTGAGAATCCTCTGCTAACCTTTAAACTGCAGTATTTCACCAGTGGGGGTTTTGGGCAGACCCTTTAAACAGATCTCACTGGTCAGAGCCAGACCAACACTGCAACTACCGAGTAGGAAACCCAGCTGGCTGATACCTGCATCCTAAAAATAAAATAATTTTACATATGCAGGCATATCATATATATAACATAAGCTAACACATGCTTGTAGTGCATTTATTTACTTTGCGTGACAGTGGGACCTCAATGGGCACAGGTATGACTTCAGCCAAGAGGCAGCCATAAAAGGCGACCCAGAACATCCCAGGGTCACTGTTGGGGTACACCAGTGCCACCTACAAAGACATTATTGTATTTCAGTGGTTTGGTACACAAGACCTGTTTTTGTAAAAGGTCTTAAGACACTATTTCAAAGTTCTTAGCTATGTCTTGGGTTAAAGCACCATTTTGACTTAGTCTCATCTCGTTAGATAGCATTGCACAAATAATGTTTTCATTAGTACCCCATTCAATTTGATGTTTTATTTGATGTTCTCTTACCCTGTCACCTGGTTTGAGTATTTGTTCATTCTTTGTGCCCAGTTTATTTAGCAGTGTATATGCCAGCTTCACACTCCGGCTCCACAGCTTTCCTACGAGAGACGAGACGAGGACACTAAGAATGAACAGTGCCAAAAACTAAAATGAGCTCAGCAATTGTTCTCTGAAGCTTTTTGTTATTAAGTATCACAGTCCCGACTCACCGTATGTCAGTGTGTAGAGTGGCTTGCCTGTGATGTCGAGGGCAGTAAGTGCAGGGCTTTTCCCCTGAGTTGCCCCCCAGCGAGCCAACGCTGCCTGTAAGGCTGGGGGCCAGTTACTAACCACACCCAGAGGCTCCCCTTTAACTGGCATGATCTGTCTACCCTCAGGCTTGGGCATGTTGGGGTCTGGCTGCGGCACTGTAAGAGAATAAAAAGTTTTACTTAGCCTAAGGTGTTGTACAGCCATGGGGGATTTGTTGTAGAGGCAACTTACCTTCAACAATCTCCTCTGAATCATCTGTAAAGAATTCACTGAGTGGGGGTCTTTTGGGTCGTTTCAAAGTGTTGAGAAGCTGCTGGATTTTAGTGGACACTCTGCTATTCACAGGGACTCCTGTAAGAGAGATAATTAAAGTAAAAAATGGTGAGGAGATAATACAGTCTTTGAATTTTTTTTATTATTGCAAAGTCTGCTTCTCTTTATCCCACAGCAAGACTTTTTTTTACTTAAAAGTGAGCTTAAATCGACTGTACTGTTCATGGGGAATAAAAAGCAGCACACTTAGAGGAGACAGAGAGAAACCAAGGTGTGACTGGGATAAAAGGTTTTTCTGATTAGATGTGAGGATTCATTCTTTGTGTGGAAATGTCTATATTGCTTTTTGCATTCATTACAAACAGAAGGGAAAGAAAGGGACCAACACATGAGGCTACGGACATTATACATAATGAATTTCCTTACTCTGCAGATTACCTCGTGCTATCAGCCAGTCAAATAACACAAGTGGACAAAAAGATCAAGAAGAAAACAAAGGCAGTGAAATCTGATTAATTATATAATTAGGTCAGCACTATAGAAAGAGCTTGGTAATTAGATTAAGATTCCCACTACAATATTTTCCAAAATATATGTCCATCTTTACCATCTGCAGTCTCCATCATGCTGGAGCGACTCTGGCCACGGCTCATCCCACGGACCACTGCGTTAGAGGGCAGGTCGACTCTGGGCCCTCTGCTGGTGGTGAGTGCTACAGCGGTTACATCTGGAGGAGGAGCACTGTTTCCAGATGGGGCTGCAATGAGGAGAAGTCAAAGGTCACTAAGGCAGCTATTTATGCCGCCAGTAAAATAATTTAAGTAAGTAACAGAAAAGTAATTACTTTTTTTGTCTGACCTTTCAAATTAGTTGTTACAAAATAAAATCTAAGTGTAGGTAGATCTAGGCCATGAAGTTGAGAATAAGCAAAAGAACAAAAATGCAATAATATAATTTTAAATCATTCTGGCATCTCTTACAATATTACCAGAAGGACTAACTTAACACAAACACATTTTTTGAAATAGGCAAGAACCATGTTTTGACTTCCAGTCACTGACTATGCATCCTTCAGACTGCGTCTCACCGATGCGGCTGTGGGCGAGCATGTCTGTCACAAATGCAGTGCTGGGCTCATTTGGCTGGTACAGAGGCTGGTACTGTGGTTTGTACTGAGGCTGTGCCTGAGCTTGAGGTTGAGGTTTGGGCTCTCCATGGGACATTGTGGAGGATGCAGAGGAGGAGGTGGACGAGCCCTGGACCGTACGGTTGATCCAAGCGTCTGGACTCTGCAGGCTAGGGTTGACCTGAGGCATGGCGGCGACCATGGAGGATTGTCTCCGATTGGACAGCTCATCTTCAGAACCTGATGAAGAGTCTGAGAAAAGAGAGAAAACTTTAGAAACTAACTTGAAGTTAGTGTAATAAATAATCATATTTGTTATTATTCTTACGGTCTGATACCTGGGGGTGTGCGAGTGTTGATGGGAGACTGAACATAAGTGGAGCGTCGTTTTGTGGGCATCGGCAGTGCCATCTTCTCCTCCTTGTGTTTAGCCAGAGCGGCCTGCACTGCTTCAGTGTGAATATCTGCATGAGGAGAATACTTTACAGTTACAATCAAGCATGATTTGATTTACTGAAAGTTCAGTACCTGAGATGTCATAAAACATGCGCAATCAGTAAATGAAAAAAAGTAATCTGTTTTCTTCATTGTTGATGCACAGAAAAATGTAGTTATGACTTCAAATACAACAGTGTTGTAACACATTAAGAGACAAACAGGCTAGGAGTCTTACTCAATGAAACAGAAAAGGACCATGAGGATGATTGAAGTGCCTACTTGCCCACACATTTGCCTACACACTCACATGCACTGCCTTCACTCTGTGACACCCACAGACACAGCAAAGACACCCTGACTATATGTAATGAAACATGTGCAACAAAAGCCCATTCACTGATCTATTAAGTCAAAGGACATATTTTCCCATTCAAACCCATTTTAATAAATAATCACCATTACACAGCAGCGGTAATTACATAACTGCCATTCTGATGAACAAATTGTTTGGAGCTAAATCATCCTCCCATAATGCACTGTCCACCCTCACACAGGAGCCGAAGCTTTACAGCATGTCTGTGTAAGATAAGCGAGCACTGTCTGAGGAAGATATAGTTCTGCTTTGTACTAGCCTTTACTGTATATCTCCAGTTTAATATGACACTTGTAAACCAGTGTCCCCTTAACACTAATTATCATTAAGAGAAATGACCAGCAGCAACTGGAAAGGCAGCAGTGCTATTTATTTTAAGATTGTTTTAAAATTTTCACATCAAATAGAACTGACAATTAATGTATATTTAATAGCCCTATATGAGACATTTCAGGGGCATATGTCACTACATTGTTAACATTTCAGGGTGTGTCGTTTAGTGTGGCAAATGGGATTGTACATTTATTCTTGCAAAGTGTGCAAATTATTCAATAAATGTAGACTAAAAATGCATTTATGAGCTTTTTATCTTTTCGCATAAACTATTTTACATTCACCAACAATACACATCCAAATAATTTAACACACATATGTACATAGTTCTCTCCACAAATGTCAGCCTGTTGCTGCTTTGTATTAGCATCGTGTTTTGTGCTTTTTGACTGTACTTGAACTGCACTCTAAAAAAGAAACATAAAAAGCTCATAACTTCTGTACATGGCCATACTACCTAGAAAGATTGAGTGCTTTTGATATTTGGAATCCTCTTACTGCTAAATCCGTTGATAAGATATTGTATCATAGTTCACATCTTTAGTCAAACCTCCGCTAAACCCAATCTGAACAGACTTGTGATTAGTCAGTTGGCATTTAGCATTCTGGCTGTGAGGGAGGATGCTTTGACGAGTCTTACAACACCTCTCCTTCAATGCTCTGTGTTTTTTTTGTTTTTTTCCAGCAGTGTCTGGGTTCCCCCCACATTAGTATGCACTATTCTCCGCTCACATGCCCAGGCAGTGACATCACTCTGCTCTCACCGTGGGTTCCTGACTAAGGGGCTCCCCAGCTTCAGGGTCCATACCACAGTCTGCTCTATTTCTGAACAGAATGACCATGGCCTCTCTCATTCTCATATAATACACAATAACTTAACTTAATTGGACCCACTGAAACACATTGAAAATCCCTCCACACAGAAAGTCATTACTCTAGATTCAGCTGGACTGAAGTGAGCCGACCTGATCTGTAGCGGTCATCTCTCGTCCCTCCGTTACGATGTGTCCTACGGGAGCGGCGTTCACGGTAACGGGATGAGTTGGAAGGAGGTGGGCCATGGCTCGAGGATGAGGACGAGCTGGGTGCGGGAGGCTGCACCTCGTTCTTAGGAGGCGGCTCCACTGTGAAAATAACAAAGACATGTGTCATGTCTAACAGTCTTTCTTGACTTGCACAAAATCCAACCCCTACCCTGTGTAAGTGCACACACAAGACAGTGGGAGTTTAAATGTGAATTTAAAAAGTTACCAAGTTAAACTTGGTATCTGAGATTTTGGTTGTGTTGTTCTTAAGTTTAAGTTGGTCACTGTGCTTCTTTCAGTAGCACTAAAGCAACTCTATGTCAATTGTCAGCATGCATACCCCACAAAGAACTAAAGAGACAAATGTGAATTAAAACTCACATGAGTATATAACTTTTTCAATAAATATCTTTGAATTTCACATCTAAGTTGTGATATTAATTTATGCAGTTATTGTTGTTTTAGGTAAAAAATTACTTAGTGTTCCTTTCATAAACAGAGCAGTTTGGTCTAATGGCATATGTTCAGCTGGTCTTGTTTGAGTCTTCCTTTATATGCTTTAATGCATAAAGGCCATTTATATTCTTTATCAAATATATATTTTTATTCTCTTTTTTACAGCAGTGTTCATTTGTTCAGTCTATACTTTCAATGTGTTTTATTAGTGTGTTTAGGTTACTGTTGTTGTGATTGCAGAATAAGGAGACGAAAGGTTTCTTACCTGGAGTCTGGATAATGAATGGTGCCAGCAGTTTAGTCCTTTTCTTCTCATAGCCCTTCTGTGTAATGTCTCCTGTGAAAGTAAGTACAGACATGAGTGACCATCATACTGTAAAGGCACAGCATAAGTGTGTATATGATCAAATTTGAGAGTTTTACTTGATAAAACTGTCCAATTGATTATATACACCTCATGTATTTAGGATTATTGTGTGGAAATAAATGCATCGGCGCTCATGCATCTTTGAATGAAATGCAATGCCACATTTCAAACAATAAATGTAAGGATAAAATGGTAGAAATGTGTCATATCTGCTCAAAAAGACAAAACAACAGGAGGTACACATTGTATCAGTGATTTCTGGAAAGAGCCAAGAGCCTTAAATTGTGACTCCAGCTTTACGTTGAGAAAAACTGAAAAAGGCTAAAAAGAGAAACAGAATGAAGCGTGGGATAAAAAAGTGGGATTACTCAGAGATGCTCTTAGAGCGACAGTGAGGACAAAAAAGGAGTGGGACTCTCCGAAATGAAAGACCAGATCAAGACAGGGTTATGGCGTGGAAAGTGACAGTACATTTGGAGGAGGAATCCCGAGTCACCCCCTGCCACCAGCCCATCTGTGTGTTCCTCCATCCCACCAGAGCCTCAGTTCAGACTCCTCTGACGCTAAAGCTGTCATACATGCACAAAATATCTGACTAAGAGCCTGCATTTTCTGCATTGTGTGTCAGAACACATTCAGTATGGCTGCCACTGGCTGCTCTCTGTCGTCCAAGCTAGCTGCTATCTGCCCTCATATGTACAGTCAGTGAGATATCCAGCTAAAATAGAGCATGTTCAAATGATGATGTGTATAGATTGTAATTGCAGCATTAAATGTCCAGTGACCACATTAGAGAAAAGGTCATGATCTTTTTTGCAGCTCAACTAAACAATATGTTTTGAGTCAATGTGTAATAGAATATGTAAAACTCTTTACCAGAAAAGTATGCTATACACTTAAAATGAACAGAAAACTCTATGATAAGGTGTTCAGTGATTGCTGAACTATTGAGTGAATTTGCATTTGCTGTCATTTTAATACCATTAGTAAGTTGGTGAATTTGTACTGGTTATGGGTGAAAATAACCAGATATGTGTCAAAAAATATAGTGTGACATTTTCAAATCTGGACTTTAGTCTGTCATATGATGAAAATAATCAACCTATTCACTGTGCGATCATCAAATCTGTAAACTCATTCAGCTGCATCAGGGGTGCACACACAGCAGTTTGTCCCTTCTCCTGCACGTGAGGAGGCAACCGGGGTGCTGACACACTACAGATGAGCTGACACACTACAGATGAGCTGACACATGTGAGAACCCTGTCACACTGAGAATATCGGCAAAAGCACAAAGCCACACCAGGCCTGCCGCTCTTTTTTCTGAGCCAAAAACACAGAAAAAAGCAAACACTTCCATAAGTAATGCATGAACGGTACAGTTGGCCGTGTTCAGTCACATGATTTATTTTTAGCTCATGTGAACAGGCACTTTTACTGCAGAAAGACAGAGGCGAAGGGGGATGGAGTCAGTGTTGGGGGAAGGGATCGCGTGGCATTAAATGAATCTCAAAGTAATCACTCTTCCATCTGGATGATTTCAAATTCAGATGTTTTATCATGCTTTAACACAGCTCGTCAACACTGAATTAAAAAAAAAAACACTGGAAAAGTGGCTTTTCCAACACTAGCTATGTTTGCTTAGACAGCAAAACAGTATAAAAAATATAAAAACCCACTTCATCAGAGCTCAAAATGAGGTACTTTAGACATCTGTTTCTGGCAGTGCACTATATTGAGCAGCAACATTTTATAAAACGTTATAATCAGTCAAGAAAAGCACAGCTCTTATGATATATAACTGTGTAACCACACTGACCCAGTCTTTGGCTTAATAGTGGAGCTCAATATCAAACTATTTCAG
>JALDNG010000005.1:7652500-7695000 GCA_024349245.1 Neodontobutis hainanensis
AGCATCTAATCTTTAGAAAGTTCTTGCCATTTGTGCTGGATAAAATCAGTCAAGAATCTATAGTTTACTAGTACTACAAAAAAAAGAGAAGAAAATTGTAAAATTAAGATTTATCTTTGTACAGTTACTTCCCTTTAAGAAAAGGAAAGCCCTGAGACCAAGTGATTTTTCTTAAGTGAAAAATACAGAAAACAGTAGATAGTGGTAATCTTAATCGTTTTGACAAAAAGAAAATGTGAAGATACATATGTTTCTGGGATAATGAAGAAATGTAAACAGATCTAGAGGGGGCAGGAAGTAGTGTCAGATAGGGCCAATAGCCGTCTCCAATCTCCAGCAGCAGCACTGGCCCAGTGTGACTCGGAGCTAAATGAGCCAGGCCTGTTGCCCCCTGATGCTCTGTGACCTAGATTGAGAGACACAGCTCTGTAATCTCCCATTGCTCCCCTTCTCTAGCTCTGTGTGGAAAAGGCCACTGCCATAAAAACTGCCTCTCATTCACAGAGTCACAGACAGGCAGCTGGACACACGCCAGTCACTCAAACTCCCCTTATTAGTCTTTACAGCAAAGAGACTTAAATAATGTCCATATGTACACATGAAAATATATATTATTGAAACACTGTGACGTTTGTCCTAGTAAATTGCAATTGGATTGGTCAAGGTTAATTGTAATAATACTAATATTGTGATAACAAGCAGAAATAAATGTACACAAGTGGTGAAACATATTTAAGCTTTTTGAGATTACAACTTATAAACTACTCTAGTAACTCATGACCAGGATTAATGACAACCTAATGAAGAAAATCTGGTCTAAAAGTTGCTGTGGCCCAAAGTTTCTGACTTTGAAAGCTTAAAACTAATAACAAGATTAAATCAGAATTGACCCCCATGCATTTTCTTCTTTATTCTGGGAGCTACAATTTACTTACTATTGCTATTAAAGCTCAATACATTCTCACATGTGCATAAAATGTTGATAATCATTGTATATGCTCTTGGTCTGTCACAGTGATACACAAATGAGCTGTGGTGAATAAAGTGCCCACACACTTGAGAGCTGGGCAGCTCAAAACACTAGTTCAATGCTCTGAATTCCAGTCTGGCTAAATCATCACATCTTTGATCCCCTAAATGGCTTTCTTTGTTTCCTTACAGTTGCAGAGGTTAAAGTAGTTGGAGTTGTTCAACTTCTATGTCACACTGACACACAAATACAAAATAGACATACACACAGCAAAGTACGACTACTATAAAAATAAGCTGATGCATATTTTCCTTTATTTGTTGCTAAGAGAGTCCAATCTATAGGGACAACAATAGGGAGATTGTTGCCATGTAAAAGATATTCATGAGAAAGTTTCAGACTCGTAGGGGGCCAGCTGCTGTTTGAGTGGTAGCACCAGTGCTGTGGAGGCTGAGAGCTTGTGAGCAGACGGCCAGTGTGCTGCCTCACAGTGAAAAATGTGGGCAACACAAAGCATTTTGGTTATTGAAAGAGCAATCTAAAGTTACCAACGCGTTGGTATCTGCCCTCCAGCTGAGAGGGGAGCAGTATCAGAGGTGTTATCTTTCATGTTATCATACTTGAGTTTTCTAAATTTAGCTTCAATGTGAAAAATGGGGTGGTTGATAGTGTTCTGTTGAGTCAATACACTGTTGAAATTACAATGTCATTAAACAAACAGCGGCACTAAAAATGATACTAAACATATATAGGTTTGTAACCCAAGACTAAACCAAAAATAAAACCAACACAAACACAGGCCTGGTCCAGGACTATTATGTGTGGAGTCACGAAACATAATAGCTCATAGAAAGGGTGATATTTGGACTGTTTGATAAGAAAACACCATCACATCAGTCAGTACATTTATGTGCAAACCTTACTCCAACTGTGCCCATAGCTCGATTCAGCCTTTGCAGCTGGAGTTTACATTTTGTCTGAGTTTACATGCACAAGAGAGAGTACTGTTTCCGGTCGGGCTAATGCTACTATTTATGTGGCCTTAGCATTTCACAGTTTTTGTTTAAAAAGAGAAAGAAGCTAACATTAAACGTGACTTGTTCAAAGTGTTCAATGATAATGTACCAAGCTGATTTGGTTTGCACCAGATTACACTGCTTTACCCTTGACATAACTTGACAGAGTGAACTGAACTCTACTAGCCTGTATAGATATTTCACACCAGTGTATGTTATTTGAACATCCGCTCTTATCCAGTTTTATTATCATACTGTTAATCGAAGCATATTATTAATGACAGCACACTCTTCTGTAGTGTCACAATGTGTGTCAAACTCAAATCATGTTTATAATTAGACATTTGTTTTTTTTTATGATTTACTGAGGACTTAATCTGAAGCAAAAGTATATAAGCAGTAAATAGGCTATATACGTTTTTTACACTAGACTACTCAGTAATGTATTGTCTGTATTTTGGCTGGCCAGTTGTTCTGGATGCCCTCCTGTCTTAACAATGGGACTGTGTTTTCCATCACCAAGATCACCGTCAATGACACATACATCTTTGCAGTGGGCTCTGGTAAATACAACATTACTCATCCACCCCCAGGCACCTGGGAAATGCACGCACCAATCAAGCTGCTGCACAGTGAATAACACAGTGAGAGGAGGAGTCTTTCATAAAAAAACTAAGAGAGATATTTTCCCAATGACCATTTTTAATTAAACAAGTCCGTTGAGCTGGGCAGCAGAGCAGTGTAATGTAATAATGTAAGTCTATTGATGTCTGACAATGCATGCACACACACACACACATACGGCCTCAGGGACTGAAATCTTGACCTATTTTTCTTGAGAAGTATATCAATGCTCAAATTGTTGTGACATTAAATATGTACACACTGCTGTAGCCTAATCATTAATGCCTATGGACAGGTAGGTTGGCAGGTAAACATGGTAGATGCAGTAAATTAAATGCCAGTGTCAGTGGCATGTGCAGAAACAACTCTGTAAAATAAAAACAACAACGATACTTGAGAAAAGAAAGCTTCAAAAGGACGGTAGTTTTTTTTTCCTTCTCATCTGCTGTAGTCGTGTCCGATGCAGTGCAGCAGCGCCAGTCTCTCGCAGTCTGAGCGGACACGGGACGCGTGTTTACAGATTTAACACAGCACAAACCCGCAGTCAACTCGCTTCCTGCTCTTAATACAGCCGCAACTCCACAACTCTTCACTGAGGTCTTACCTTCGGATAGCTCTAGATCCAACTCTGCCAGCTGGTCCCTGACCTCTTTAGGCAAAGCGGACAGTTCAACGACGCGGTTGGCCATCGTTGGGAGCACAAGAGCCTGAGATGTAGATGGGATTTGAAACTGCAGCGGTACAGTCCGGAATAAGGATTCAAATATAACAAATCATGATGTAGTGTTGGCGCTTAGTCCATCTCCGCGACTCCCAGACACCGCCATGACTGTGGGAGATGGGAAAACTCACCAGTCGGTCAGTCACGTGACCCGCGCAGATGGTAATTGCGGTGACAGGAAACTGAATTGTACGGTCTTTCTGCTCCCCCTGCTGTTCTGCATATTATACTGCTGGAAGGGAAAAACATTTACATGGAGAAGACTCACCTGCCACCCTTCCTTCCAGTGGAAGAGACTTATTTCCTTTTAATTTATTTATTATTTTTTGCAACTAAGGTGAGACTATACAAGTTTTTAAATCTCCATTTCAAAGGGATTCTGACAACTCCTCAGCTGACATTTTTTTTATGTGGTTCTGATAAAATGCAGAGATAAAATAAAAGGACATACTAAAACATAACAGTCACACAAAATTAAACATTAATGAAGTAAAAAGATATGGGAAAACATAATAGTCTTGGAAGTACACAGTTATAAAATATGTATTTCAAAACCATAAACGGTCACATAAAGCACAGCTAGTGTAATACAAGACAGTTCCTCCAATGCCAGAAAAAACATCCAGGACTACAACATTTTTCTGTAAAACCCAAGAGGTATGTGCTGATCATCTTTCATTCATTCACATTTTCTTGCAGCTTTCAACATAAAACAAACAAAACTACACTCAGCGATTGCGCCAAATACATCAGCAAGTACATTGACTTTAAATAGAAAAATATATTGCACTACTTTTTCCTCAAATGAAATGCCTGGATTGGTTTAAACTTTTCAGTTTGATTATCATTTAAAGGCCATCTAAAACTAAACATTTCAAGTGTCACATTAGGATTGAGTAGGGAATCCTTACATCATTTTTGCATCAATGAGTTTATATTTAAAAAGACGTTAAGAAAGCGGAACAGGACAGTGATATCATTAAGCACAAACAGTGGTATTCTTCAGCCTTGGATAGTCCATGCAGTCATAGGGTTCAATACATACACTTATGCTATGACATCCATTTTTCATGTTAAAACAAATGGTAAAATGTCAGGCACATACACAGGGTAAACTGTGTTCACATCTATAGTTTGGTTTGTTATGCACGAAACTGAGTTATATGACAAGTATATTTAGAGAGTTTTAACTCAAGACGAAAATACACACGAAAGAGACAACGAAGACATCAAAAAGTAAACAAAACAAACATTTAAAAATACTTCCCAGTGTGATTTTTACTGCAAATAAACCATTATTTGAACAATCACTGTCAGGCATTAAAATCTTTTCTTACATAATGTGTATATACATGATATCTTACAGTTAAAAAAAAACAAAAAAAAACTGTCCACTGGAAAGTATTTAACCTTGTCACGGGCCAGAATATGAAAACAAAAACAAATAAAGCTTTATTTAAAGTCAAATGAGAACAAATTATTAACTAGACAATAATTTTCCATTCATACCATCCCATTTCATAAATGAACAAGAAATAGCCCCAAACCCTGCAGACTGAGTGTTTGATGTGATTTTATCATTTACAAATGCAGAGTGATAAGAGTTTTTCTGGACAGGGAGCCTGATGGGCATGGAGGCACTGTGTTGTGTCTTTGTGAGGTTATCTGGGGGATAAGACAGCAGGATGGATACCTCATTTAAACACTGTGCACCCATCCAGCCACTCAAGTTCATTTACTACCTGCGCCAGCACATCATCTTGGAGCTGATGGTGACTGCGTGGTCATGACAACCCCTCCAGGCTGCCCCGATCCCATGCCAGCCAAGACTGACATGGCCACAGCCTCTGCGGCGCGGACGCTGAGCCCATTGATGGTGGCTCCTGGGCTGGACACTGAGGCAGGCGGCGACGGGCCATGCTGTATCACTGCCGCTGGGGAGCCAATAGGTTGAGTGGATGCATCTCTGGAAGTTTCCTCTCCTCCTGCAGCTACAGAGACAGACAGAGCGACATTCACCCTTAGAGAGGTGAGCGAGTAAAGAAAATGCATTAGATGGATGAGGTGAAAAATGGATACTGAAAAAATATGCAGGTGATGATGACCAGCGATGCTCTGGCAAACAATTAAAAGGTGAAGAAAAACATAATGATTATAATGGCATAACATTTTTTAACCAAAGACAAAAAACAAAAAGCAGACATGCTCTAGTAGGAAAGCGGCTTATGGTTTAAAGATTCACTTTTGTGTTGTCGCTGTTGTTTTGGTGTTTGCTTCATAGCAAAGCTCTAGAGAAAAAGATGTAGTTCTTTGTGGGAAACATTTTATATAAACTGTGTGGTCATGTCCTTGGTAGTGAACTACACAGTAAAACGGCAAATGTTTTTTTATAATCAAGTTGACAAAAAACAACGGTGAAAGGTGATGCTGAATAGAAAAGAAAACAACCTTTTTTGCTAGTTTATGACTCATATTTACCAAGAAGAGCTGCTTTCTTCTGCATAAGGGTTACAGGGCAGTCTTTGTGCGCCAGAAGGAGCTGCTTGAGCTGTGCCACTTCATTCCTCAGAAGAGTTACTTCATTCTGCAACACAAACCCCCAAGTAAAAATCAATTTGTGGTTTCATGAGACCTGACTGTGAAGGGATTGACAAAATAAATCTTAGTGTGACAGACTAACCGTAAGGGAAACATTCATGGAGGCGAGATCGTCTGCCTTCTTCTCTAAGGAATTAACCCAGATCTTTCGTTTCTGCCTGCAACGAGAAGCAGCGGCCCTGTTTCTCTCCAGAAAACGCTGCCTCCTCTCATCAGGATCCATTTCTGCAGCTCGCCGCCGACGCCCACCTGTGGGCTGGGCTGGGGACACCTGGAGGAAGCATGAAGCACATCAGAGATTTGGGAAACCCCTAACATAGTCTATAATTTATTAAACTTTCTCATTTCAACCTTGTAGCAGTCTACTACCTGTGGTTGGGCAGGGGATGGTGCATCAGAGTTTTGATTAGGTTGCTGGCTTTGTTCTTGTCTTTGGGGGACAGCTGGAATAGATCCTGCTCCTCCGCCAGCACAATCTTGTGCCCCAGAGCCCTGATGACTTAAAGCTGCCTTTAGACGCTAAATATACAGAATACACCATATGTATGCAGTTTATGTGAGGTTAAAGCTCACTTTAAGAAACACATTTATTTGAACATTTTATTACACATCATCTCACCAGCTTGGTCTCAGAGTGCAGACTGTACCCAGATGGGGAGGATGAACCACTACTACCTCCACCAACCGGAGGTCCAGGGATGCCGGGGACATTAGGCACTGTGGTCACAGGCCTTGCAAGCTACACACAGAGACAACCATGCACAATAAGTAACAGAAAAACACAAATTGAATTTACCATGTTTTAGAAACTCAACAACTTACAGAAATAACTGAGGTCATTTGCACAGGACTGGGTAAGAGGGGAACAGTCGGTCCATTGGGAAGGTGCCTCATTAATGGATAAGAGCTTGTCGGGGAGCTGTTGGAACAGGTACTTTTAAAATGCTTGCTTCTCAACTCATTATAATGCTTTATTAATGTGTAATCTAAATTGAGTCACTCGTTCTCCTCCTTTTTTTACTTCGAATATGGTGAATTATGACAACTATGAGTCACCCTAGCTGCCTGTTGGACGGCGGTGCTTGTGTGATGACAGATGTTGGAGATGGAAGAGTGGGGTGCAACTGGTCACTGCTAAAGTGCAGGGGAAGAGACCCTGGACGCACTATGGTTGGAGTTGGAGCTGAACTTGCCACAGGTTTTGCAAGAATCTCCTGCGCACACAAAAATAAATCTATGACTGGCTCATTGTTCAGTTAGTGTCTTGTTAGTTGTGACAGTCGACTTACCCTTGTGCCTTTAGTGTTGTCTGACATGCTTGAAGAGGAATCTGGACTTCCTGGAGCTGAAGAGTCCACTTGCAAAGGACTGTCATCTTCATCTTTAATTTCCGAAGGTGTTTGTAAAGGTGCCGGCTTAAGGATAAAATAAAATACGAAGATGAGGCATACAGCTTTCTAATGAAATAACTTATTAACTTATTGTGAAATGTGGTCCTACAAAAATGATTGATGTCGCTACTTCTGTAAACAAAACCTGAACAACATAAGGTTGGCACATTTAAACAGAATATGACAAAAATTATTTTAAACCTGCTAACCCACTACTGTTGGGATGTCCATTGTGTAAAATTATTCTTAGTGGTACTTCCTTACACTCACCATGTTTTTTGTTCTCTGTTCATCTTCTTGTGTCTTGCAAAATTCATGGTCAAATGAGGTGGCTAGCTCATTGAATAATCCAACTTCTTCACAGTTCTTCAGGAAACGTGTAGGAGTTGGTGTTTGGTCTAAAAATCAACACATCTTTAGTGGACAGAGGGCAGGACTGTTATGTCTGCCTGAAACAATTATGTCTCTACCTAGCACAATCTAAACTACAGTGCTTACATTATCTAATATGTTAGTAAAATATAATTCAATTACCTGCAATGATAACAGAGTCTGTTCGGGCGGGACCAAATTTTAATGTCATTTCATGTTTGTGTTTGTGAACTGACAAATGGTCTTCGTTTGTAAATCTCTGTTCAAAAGAGTACAAGAATAATGCTGTGTGTATCCATGCATGCAGAGTAGTACACAACTCAGTGATCATATTGATGCATACGTAAAAAGAAATCATACCTGCCCACACCCCGGGGCAGTGCATACAAAAGGCCGATCATCCCCCATCACTGACTGTTAACCTACAGAGTAAAAAAGCTTTGTTTACTGTTTAGCGGATCTTGACCATCAACCTGACCTTAAAAAAACAAAACAAAAAGTGTTTTTCATATTAAATATTTCTTTGTATAACAGTGTCAGATATAGAAATAACCAGTTGCCTACTGACTATATAGAACAGTCAAGCAATGCTTATTTGAGTACTGCATGTCTTTTTTGGTTTGTGCGTTTGTGAGTATTTTATTATGTTTCCTCTGTCATTAGTAAAGCATAAACTGTAACCTAATAAATTCATATATGGCCGCCATTGTTTTAGTGTCCAAAATGTTGGAAAAATATAACTCTGATGGACTGATGGAGAAATGGAGTATGTTCCTTGGATTAGGTTGAACTGGTGGTCACTGTGGTCGTGGCTGTGAAGTTAAGTGGGCGGATGAATTGGGTTGACCTGAGAATAGTTTGGCTACTGTGCCTATTCAAGGGGCTAGCTTCGACTATGTGAGATGGGCCTCGACACTAGCAACAACATCAAATGTTATACAAATGTCAACATGATTAAATGTGTGAATTACACGTTAGAGCATAATTATAAACAGCTGACATGCCCTGCCAAGAAAACACGCAGTATAATGTGCAGCTACAGTAACCACTGCCTCTACAGTAACTAAGCTAAGGCTAGCTGCTATCAGAGACTATGTTAGCTCACCTTTCACACGACAGACCCACCAAGTTAGTGGCTAAACGCTAGCATGCTAAGTGTTGAATCAGAGCGCCTCTTATAATCTGATCTGACTATCGCATACCAAACCTTATATTACTGAACCGTCGCGTGTCAAACGAAAACAGTTAAAGGGCGTAAAATATCCAAACTCACCGATGTTTTAACTGCTCAGTGTCTCCACTCCCTGCTCCGGACAGCGCCGTGCCGCTGTTGCCTCTTGTCGCTGTTGACACTCTGACACTTCCATTTAGAAAATACCGCGAGATGAGAAACTTCGTCAATACTTACGTAACAAAATTAA
Organism: Neodontobutis hainanensis; assembly: GCA_024349245.1. NCBI lineage: Eukaryota > Metazoa > Chordata > Actinopteri > Gobiiformes > Odontobutidae > Neodontobutis > Neodontobutis hainanensis. Next base: position 7,661,614 of record JALDNG010000005.1, read on the forward strand.
CCCGTAACCGTAAATTGAGGTAATGACACAAATGCTCAATTTATTCAACCCCAGATAAATTTCAATTCCTCGTGCACTTCCGTAACACTTTATTGATGGACTACAAAATCGCTGGTGACAAAACAAATCTCAAGAACAATCAATTATAAAACATTTTACCACGTTTACGCAGCGTATTAAATCCATACCAATCTGTGTAACTGCGTGGTCACTGACAAAGTGCACCCAACTTGTACAGTAAAGTACTTAGAATCTTTCCATAAACCAATATAAAATGATGAAATAAAAAAAGTCCAGATGAACCAGGATTTACCCATATTTCACTCATGGGCCAAGTATGGAATGGCATTGGCAAGCTGACAAGATACATTACACACAGACAAGCTTCACAGACATTTAATTCACTTTAAAATCTAACCTTACAGATGTGCATCTTTGCAGCCATGTCCAGAAATAAAACCAATCTATGAAAAGAAACAATGAATAAACTGATGCAAACACTTAAACTATCACATGTGCTGCCCAAAGATGACCCTAAAGTAACTGTACAGTGTTATTGTCAACTTAGTGAGTGTAGGTAAATCCATACATTATTAAGTAGTAGCATTTCTCAAGACTTTTAAAAACAAATATCACAAATGTACACAACCTAAAAGGTGAAAACAAAACAGCTAGTTGAAATACAAGCATGAGTATATTACACAAAAGATCAGAAATACATCACATCTAGTCAGATATGTAGCTAAATGGCAAATAACATAACAGTTGTGTGTCTTCAGACCCGCTACATAACTACTAAATATGACTGATTAATTCTAAAACCATAACACAATCTTGTTCACATCTTTTAAAAAAATAAAATAAAACAATTAAAAGCCAAAAAGCAAGACATAATATTGCTTTTACAAATCATAAATTACTGATTAGTTGAAGAGTCAATAAAGTTTCAGAAGCTAATGTTTGTTGAAATTTAAAAAGGAAGAAATTTAACTATGTTTAAGACATAATTTACAAAGCAAGATCCTGTTCTAGAACATTGCAGCTCATAATTACAGTAGCCAAAGACAATATATAATGCACATGATTGATAAATATTACAGTGCCATGACATACACAGATTATCTATGAACTTCTAAAAACAGTCTGTCAATCGATATGGGCTTCCATGTGTTAAAGCAAGGAATGCCCATTTGAAAAAAAATAAAATAAAATATATATATATCCATCTGCCTATATACATTTATGTACAAGTGCATTATATATATTTTACATATATGCACCACCCATTTTTCTTAATTTTGTTAGTTTATTTTGGCGTTGGAGGAATATTCTGCTCCTTGCCACTACATTTGGCTCCTCTTTGTGAAGAAAACGGCTTGCCTCTCTGGCGCTCTCGATTCTTCTGCACTGTAATTCCAGCTCTGTCTGTGTCATATGACCTCCCTCTGAAGGAGCGTGGCTGCTGACCACTCCTGTGTTTGTCTGTAATATATCTCGAGTTATGGCGGGACTCTTCAACCCTGTTGACCTTGAGCTCTTGCAATGGTTGATCAGCCAAAGAAGCTGGGGGAGACGGAGAAGGTGACTGTGGTGGATCCTTGGCACGTCTTTGACAGACCTCTGCATAGCTAAGCTTTCTTGCCTCCTAGCAATAATTAAGTCAAAAAGAACAATTATAACTCAATCAATGACCATGTAACATGTTCTCTTAATCATGTATAATCAGCCCACTATCATAGACAGACATGAATGACATTTTAATATTTAGCTCAGTTGTAGCATATCACCTTTAACAGCATGCTCCAGATTAAAACATCTGAACAATTGTGTTTAGTGACTGGATTATTTTTATCTGTTCAAATAAAATTTGGACAACATGGCTTACTTCAGTGGTGGGAGATGGAGCCGTTGGAGAAGAGTCTGTTGATGCAGACTGGCTGTTGGTGGACCAAGCCTTCTCTGAAACCGTTTGAGAGGGCATTTGTAGCGAAGACAAAATTTCCTTTGATGCAAGAGGGTCTGCTTCATGCTCTTCTTTTATTGACTGAGAAATGCTATTAGAAAAGGGAGAAAAAAAAAAAAGTTACACCACCATCCATCTTTAAGTATATTTATTACTGAAGTACATTTACCATGAAGCTGATGGTTCCGCCATTGCTGTCATTCCAGGATGTTGGTTTGAGGGGTCCACAGAATCCAGTTTGCTTGTATAATAGTCAGAGTTTTCAGGTTTAGTCTCATTAACATCTTGGCTACCAGACTGAGGGGGAAAAAAATAATAAAGTTGCAGCATTTTTCTAGGAACCTTGTACACAGACGTCTCAATTAAATGTACTGTTACCTTATCAGAAACCTTTAGGCCACGGACAATATCAGACAGACGCAACTCTGGTAAAGTTTCCCCTTTTATAGTGACCAGACTTCCTGGCAAAGGAGGGAAATTGCAAGCTGCCAGGTCAAAGTTTGGTGGTGGTGGTGGTTTGACCTCCACTATGGGAAATTGTTTCTGTAATATTGGACATATATAAGCTAAACATTTACTTGTTAATTTAATTTTATTGTTTAGTGCTTAGACCAAACCTTTCAATTTTAAAGTGAAGGAAAAGACACTTACAGCAGTATGATCTCTTTTTCTCCTCATTCCTCTGTAGTTAACTCGCCTACAAAATAAGACAAGAATAATAGACCTCAAATGTCTTGAGTAAAATGTGTAATTGTGACCAACTATATTATTATAAATGTGAGTGTGATGTTAACATACATTTGAAAGTAGACATTACGACCAGCCACGGTGATTAGTAGTTACTCAATTACCTTGCACGTCCAGTTGTGCACAGTTCTCCACTTTGCACTGCAGTATGTAAAGTGCTGTCAAGGTTAAAAGAGGTCAGACACACAGTCTCTGTTGTACGATTGGTGGGCTCCCCAAATATTTCACCATCCACAAGGCAACTTGATCCCATGTCTATAGGTCTCGTATAACCCTGTATCTGGTTTCTAGACATAAAACAAGATTACAGAATGAAAGCATTTCAAACTATGTTAATCACAATATATAAGAGGTCAATATACTGTTTTCTTCATCATCACCACCACCACCACCACCATACCTGCTTCTTGGCCGGTGGCCATTTATAGACATGGAGTTTCCCTTGAAGTTTCCTGGACTGCTGTAACCATTCATGAATCCATCATTAGGGAAAGGTGCCTAGAAATCACACAATATAGACGATTACATCTCTGTCGAGGCAAGCATACACCAGGACTGTCATTTATAAGTCATACTACTGATGTATAGGCATATGGTCCTCACCAGTGGTGTTTCAAAGTAAGGCATTGGAGATGGACTCCAGGAAGGAGACACTGGGTACACCGAGTATTGTTGAGGGCTATAGACCTGCTGTATGTAGACAGGGGTTCCATAGGGAGTCTGCGTTTGTGGTGGAGCATGCTGACTGTAGACACTAGAATCCATGCTGTGGAAGCCGCTTTTACCAAAGAATGTATTGATGGCTTTAATACGAGCCTGCAAACATGGTAGGCAAAAAAAAAAAAGGATTGGTTGACAATTATAGTGCTTAAGATGCACAATAACGTGCCATATTTTTCTTTTGTCCCCTCAGATCTCATAATCTCACGGTCATTAGGCCATTAAACACTGGACTGACTATAGAGGGGGGAGAGAGAGGGGTGAAGCATTAGATAGAATGAGGACAAGTGGAGACTAGATTGAGAGAAGATAGAAATAAAAGCTCCTCTCAGCCAGCCACAGGGCATATGGGTCCTTCCAAGCGCGATACTGATCATCACTGGGGTCTGAAAAAGGTTTACATAGCAACCTATACTTGTGTACAAAAAAAAAAAAAAAAAAAAGCTCAAAGCTCCTATGTAATTAAGGGTAAACAGACCTCTTCAAATCCAGCACCTTCACATTAAGCCAATCCATTAAATGTGTTACAAATACATGAACTTACCATAATTGGTTTCCCTTGAAACATTTTGACTTCCTCTCGTAGGTATCTTAAAGCCTGAAAAATAAATAAAATAATCTGAGCATGTTGCCGTGTAATGTACAGCTTCAAATTAAATAAATTAAAAACACATTTTACATAATTTATAATTGACATTTACCTGAAGTGCATCCATATCCGACTTAAATGTTATGTACCAGTTGCTGTTGTGTGCAAATTCTGCACTTAACACCTTGGGACAGTTTTCACTCTTAAATAGAGCCACAACGTCCTGTAAAAATAGCAATTGGTTTTTGTCTACTACAACATCAAGAACAACAACCATTATTGGTACTGCTGAAAAGGTAATGGCCTTACCTCAGCTGGTGTGGTTTCCGGTACCTCTCTCAGAATAATGATACAGCGACTGTGATTTGGTCTAACCTTTTCACCAGTTTCATCAACTTGAACTAAAGGAGAGGCTGTAACAAAAGACAGATCTAAACATGTGTCTTGGGGCATGAATGGAAAAAAAAAATTAAGTCTGCCCCCATTGAGTATTAAATAGTGATTAACAATCCCAAAATTACAGAAGACATTTACTTATTTAGCAGATGCTTTTATCTAAAGCGACTTACATTGAGCTTCTTAAATTACCATTGTTACAGCCATTGGAGGCAAGGTGGGTTAAGTGTCTTGCCCAAGTACAGAACAACAGTATGAACTGTGGGGAGAGTGGGAATCGACCTGGCTACCTTCCGGTTGAAGGATGACCACTCTACCACTGAGGCTCCATCCTTTCTCACATACCTTTCAGTACATCCAAAATAAGGGCCATGTCTGTAGTAAGAGATTTGATGTCCTCCATGCAAGCAATAGTCCAGATAGGCACAAACTGATCACTGTCCATTTGGGATATAAGGTACAGGTCCTTAGAAAGGTTTTCCCTGCAAACATGAAAAGATACATTAAAACATTAGCATTTATGAGATAACTCAAAAAGCAAGATCATTAGTACATTTCTAGACAAGAACTCATTTTTTTTTTATTATATTTGGAAATACAAAAAAGTAAGCAATTTTGCACAACATTTAACTCCACTACTTGAATTTCTGACAGAACTTTGATACACGCCCAACAGAAAGCGTCACAATAAATATATAAAAAGGCATTTAAATGATTTGCTGATTCTTTTTTACCTGGAGAAGTAGAACTCAAGTTGTTTCTTTAGAGATTCTCGCAGACTTTCTTCAGACAATTTATCTGTCAACAAGTCCTCTTCAATTGTATTGTATTGTGGGTCAAATACTAAATAGCCCAGATCAGGGTAGTCAGCGCCATTCCCTATAGCCTCTGTGGAGACAGGGTCATAGTCGGAGCCATAATCAGAGCTATCTGGATACACCATACTGAAATCCTTTCCATCAGAGGAGGAAATCTCGATGTAATCTAAAAGAAAGGTACACAGAATAATAACTGTTTACTCCTTATCAAGCAGTTTTACAGTATCTATAAAGCTTGCATGTTTAATTGAGGCAGACTATTTACACAGTTTCTGCTGTTGAAAAGGTTCATACCATCAACAAAGTCATTGGGAGAAGGGTAGGTGTGCAGCCAACCAGACTCATCCGTCACCTCCAAGACATCATTTTGGTGGACAGGAATCTCTTGCCACACCTGGGCATTGGGGTTCAGATCCGTTTCCTTTGTAGTGACCTGCATAACCAAAAAGCCAGGTGAAAATTGTTATACAACAAAAAAAAAAAAAAAAATCAAAGTTTTGGGAATATAATACCAGTAAATGACTTGTGACCCAAAAAAAAAAAAAAAAACCTCCCACACAAATTTTTTACACAATGTAATTTCTGTTACATCGTCACATCTAACCCAGTCCTGAATTTCCACTAACAGACAAGCCCTCAACACATACCTACAATCTGTGATACATACTCCACACAAACACACGGCTGAGTTTTGATTGGTTTGCACTCTGCTGTTCCCCGCCTCTGAGTGATTACGTTTGAGGATGTACCGCGCAGCCCGCCCTACAGTTTAGTGTGACTCCAACGAGCACATTTGACCTGTCATCGTTACTTGGCCATTTAGAGCAACATCGGTTTTTGTTTTAAAATCCCCCGGTAATGACGACACAACTAATTTGCTTGCGTTTAGTCAATATTAAATCATTTATTTGTGACAATGCATAGGATCACTTAAAACAGAACAACCCAAATAAGACTTCTGAGAGTCATAATGACAAAGCACATGGCGCCGATGACTACCATGCGTCCTCAAGCACGCGCTCACGTGTTCAAAGAGACTTTCCAAATAAAAACTAGAGTAAGACTGAGCAAACATGGTAACTAAGTATTTGCAGTTATTCAACACTTTTAACCAACTGTATCCACCTTTATCAACTAGTTTCTAGTGGCACTGTAGAGTGACTTGTTACAAGAAACTAAGCCACTTAGCCACAGTTGTGTAACAGCTAGCATTAAAGAAGACGATTGCCTTGTATTTACAAGGCAGTTTACGACTGATGCGACAATAGTATTACTTAAAGTTACACGCAGCGTCAACATTTCGTAGACCTTCACAAAATGTTTGCCTGTAGTCAAGAGTTAAAGTAACTATGCACACCTGCTATTAGCTTGGTTAAGTTATCAGGCAGACCAGTTCAGACCGGCCGGACTCTGCTAACCTTGAACAGGTTAGGAAAGTAGACTATAAGTTATCGGTTATGTATTTTAAAGTTGTTAAATTTGTTGCGCGTGGGTACTCACGCTTTAAAATAGTTAATTTCTATAACAAAATGTTTAAAACTCGAATAGCGTTCCGGTGGACAAGTTAACTAAAATCAAGAGAAAGGACGCAAACAGGTTGTCGCGTGTTACCTCTAGCGTGGACACTACGAGGCCCAAACACTCACCATGATGCCCGGCTTGACTTCTTTTAAATTCGTTTTCAAATAAGATACAGGTTCCGTTTAACCTGTGCTTCCGAACAGGTTACAGGATATCGTCAGTCTGACCCCACTCGCGTCGTGCTCCAGTACCGTCTCCCCAGAAACTCTTTCAGACGTCCGTTTTCAGCACCAGTGTTAATTAAAGAAACTTCTAGTCCTTATTGTGATGCTCTTCACGGTTTTAGAGAAATGCCTTGTATTTTCCTCAGCATTTCCTGTATTTGAGTGGTGTTGCTAGTCAGCAGTGCACGGCTAATCCAGCATGTGACAGCAGCTGAGTCCTCTGTCTGACGCCGTCCAACTGCCTTTATTCCCAACAACGTGAACAGCGCAGCGTGGCCACGACTGCGACCTCCCCCACGAGCTCCACTATATTTAGATAAAGAGGTTTAGATAAAGAGTAGGGTCCTCTCCCATGGACTCTAAATACTCGGAGCACAATTGATATTTGGGATTTTGTAGTATTTGTTTGAGAAGATACTTTTCAAGTTAGACTTGGTTTACACATAATTTCGTGTATTGCTTTCTTAAAACAAAGAAACGTAGATAACTATTATTTAGAGCAATTCACTATTATGACTTTTTATGGTGTAATGATGTTTTTATGGCAGTCTGGAATGAGTTCTCACTTGATCTCTGATCGCTGGCTGCTCTGTTATTGAACAGCTAAATGCAGGGGATGGTCCAATTTGAACAGTATCAGGTCCTGGGTCTGTAACCTGGAAACAGTGTCGCTGATGTCTGTTTGGTACAGCTCTTGGTTAAATATTAATTGTAACCATGATGTCTTAGTGAAAATACAAAAAAATGCGAGTTCAATCCAGTTCAGTCGTATTAATCAAGAAGTTACCATTAAAATTCTCTTTCTGAAACAACTCACTGTTCCTTTGCATCCCAGATCTGCAGCCTCTTTATTTCCTTGTCTCTGGACCCAGATGACCAACACTACTAGACTCCTTCCTCTGTTGTTAATGATTCTAATTGTAGTATCCATTAAGTGTAAAATGTTGTTAAAAATCACCACCAAATACAAAAAAATAAGGATACCTTGTAAGAGCAAATTTGAAGAGGTCTTTACATTTGGAACCTTATTAAGGAGGCACATTATTTTGAATGAAAAATTTATTTTTCCAAGTATGTTTTTTGTTGAAATTACCCATGTTTCACAATGAAATAGCACAAGAAATTTATTCCGTTGTTTGTGACAAGAGCATATAAATAATCATTAACACAAGGTAGGTCAGCTTCTGATGAAAAAAAAAGCTTTTTAACTAAATTCAATATTAATGACCTGAAGTGGTAAACAAACCCTCCACATTCATAAGAGTTACACATACAAGCATTTTATTACGCTTTGTTAGTCCCAACCAGCTGCGATGCTTGCTGGCTCTGTTGTAGTTGCTGGATCTTCATGTTCATTACTTCAATCACAGCTGTAACAAGTGAAGAATGTGTAAGTTTTGACTACTTATAGATCGAATAGATTTAGATAATCACTAATACAAATACAGTAACTAAACATACCTTGTTTCATTGCATGTTTTTCTTGTAAGGCTGGCTGAATCTTTTCAATCTGCTTTGTGAGGAAATCTATTTTGCGTTTGAAGAAAGCCTTGGAGTCCTTAACATTCTAGTGAACGAAATTTGAAAGTTTGATATACTTAAGATACACATTCAAATTAATTGTGAGAGAAAGATTGTGCATACCTTTTCAACATAATATCCAGTGCCAACATCCACTAAAACATGTTCCACGTCATTTAATGTTCCAGGGACATACATCTTAAGAAAACAATGTCAAGGACATAAAGTGAATTGAATTGAGGACAATCTAATATTCTCACGTAAGTTTGCCTGAAATATAAAACCTATATGTATAACACTGATAATAGCAACAGGGCAGAATTCTTCTTTTCACTGACCAGTAGATTCAGCTCCTCAATGCTTTCTTTTCCATTAAAGGCTTCCTTACAACTCATGCAAAAACTTGGTTTATGTTAGTGAAAAAGTGTTATTTAGCTTTAGTTATGAGCTAGTTTTCTTTAGATTTTGGTAACAAGGGTTTGACAACACTTAATTGAGACTTAATTGAGAACCTTGTTTGAAAATACTGACTGCTGGGGGCAAAATTTAAGGATACAGAACTGGTAAGCGGTACAAGTAATTCCTTTCCTATAGGGAGAGAGCATAATGAAATTAAAATAAAACAATATGTTTTTTAAAAAAAGAATTGCACAGGAACATATACCCACCCTTATTGTTTTCGTTCAGGACATTCAGACTATCTTTTGCTTCCACAAACTTTGTCTGAACAACTTTGAGCTGACCTATTGAAGATGTCAGGAATTCTGTCTCCTGGAAGAATATTTATCAGACTGTTGAGTAAAACCTTGTCAAACAAAATTGCCTGCTTTAGTAAATAAGATAAGACCATTGGCCATTGTAGATAGTGCATACAAATTTGGTAAACTGTTGCACATTTAAACCCTGAGAAAATTACAGACAAAACAGGACGAAATACAGTGTAAACCTAAATAAAAATCACATGCTAATTTTGTTTCAACATGCTACATACCACAATAACATGCTTAAAGTACAATAGGATTTGAAACCGCTTAAGTGTTTGCATACTATATATGAAAATAGCTCATTTCAAACGTTTGTGTCTGATTTAGGAGCCCCTAAAACGGAACACTGCGAACACAGCCCCTGCAGAGGCTAAATCTGGGAGGCTGGAGCTGACACTAATACCACGCACCCATTTACTAAGACCTCCGTTTGTCAGAATTTATAAAACACATTAAGAACTGAAATAAAGTTATATTACCTGATCTAGTTGGGTTTTTAAACCCTCTAACTGGGGCAGCGAAAGATCTGTGAGATTCACAGCCATGTTGGAAGCGTGAGCGTTCTAAAGCCGACCTCAGGAAACAGTTTCCGGGTGATTGTCAATGATTTAAAACAGCGCCCCCTTGTGGAGAAGCTTAAGAAGAAACTAAATGACTTTCGAGTTTTCATGGGAATGTTTAGAGTTTAATTTGTTCTTGTTTAGCTGCATTGCAAAAGGCTGTCAAGCAAAATTCTTGAAGACAACAATTTTGCTCACCCTAACCTTAGTTGTTGCAATTATATACTTTTTTCTGATCTACCAAAAAAAACAACTCTGGGATTTGTCAGACAAATTGGAGGTAGGCATTTATTCAAAAGCACATAATAAAAATTATAGTATAATGATTTAAGGAATATAGTAATCTATAGTAGTAGCACAATTTAAAAATGTAGAAAAAGTTTATAATTTAAGGTAAAATTTAAAACAAAAATAAATGTTAAATTCATGTCAATACACCAATTGCAGGTCCATATATTTACATACTATTAAACAGTCAAATGAAGTGACCACCTAAAGCAAGTGAATTGGTAAGCCATAGACCACGGGTGCAGCACCAATCAGGTGTTTGAGATGTGTGGCTTGACGTGCTGGACCCATGTAATCCAGCAAGGGAGCTCCACGACCAGCGGATAACCAAGACTCGAGCAAGACTTTGGTGAAGCGATCGATATCCCGGTCTGTCACATCCCATAAGTTTCCCAAAACTAATGGGCTGTAAAATGCAACAAGATTAGGTACAACATTTAGTATATCATCTTGGATCTATTGATGCTTACTATAAATAGTTGATTGAGTAGATAAACTGATAAACACACCAGCCTGCTATGAGGTAGTAGAGAATAATGCCTTGTCCTTCCTGATCCCCACGCACTGCCAGAGCAGCACTACTGCAGCCAAAGAGCAGTGATGCTGCCCTCATCTGCTGTTTTAGGACGGCCTGACTGTCTAAGAAGCGTGCACCTGCACCATGACCAACATAGCTAGAAAGACATGATTATAAAACATACGGTTAATAACATATTTGATTTCAATGAGACTATTAGTACTAATATATTCATGACTTTTAGGTTGAAAAACCTCACATATATAGATCTTTTGATGCAACAGCTTCTGCCAGTTTACCAGAATCAGGAGCAACTCCACATACTCCTTCCCAGTCCAGTTTACTACAAGTACAACAGAAATATGATAAATATGAAAAAACGGTAAATATTAATGTTTAAGCTCATTTGTTGTTGACTTGCCTGCTAAACCATTCCTTGAACCGCTCTTTTGAGTTTTCTAAATTACCATCAGGATCTAGGACATAAAATATCTTCTTTGGATCAACACCCTGCTCCAGGATAGAAGTTGGGTCATTCTAAAACAGACAAAAGAAATCATACATGTCACAAAAAGGAAACAAAAATGTAAAGAATACAGTATAGCACTTTATCTCACCTCCTTTTCGAATCTTAATCCAATTAAAGAGTGCAGTGAAGGCATCCGACTCACAGAGCGAGATCTTAAAACGGAGATGTTCTCCCAAGGCAACTTCTGCAGGTACTGCATTGTCGCAAAGAAAAGTAGGCATTTATCCACATAAATACACTTTCTTTAAAATCTGTAAAGAGTAAGCAAAATTCTAAAGAGAAAAAAAGTGAACCTTGTCCAGTATAAGAACAACATGGCCCTTGAGCTCTTCTCTATCTGCAAGCTGGGACACAGCTGTTAGAATATGCTGCTCACAACTCATGTCCCATTGTGGACAAAGACCAAACGCAAAAGTTTTAAGATCTTCTGGGGAGAGACTGGGGGCTGCAGACAACATAACCTACAAAACAGGACAAGTTTTAGTGTAAGACATGTACAAGACATTTTGAAAAGGAAAAAAAAAATAAAAATATTTTATTAAAAAAAAACACCTTTAACATCTCTTGACTAACAGTCACTCCTTTGGCAGACAAAGCTTTATTTAGGTTATGGGCCTGTTTAGAGAGCTCAGGGTCAGATAAAACTGGTAGAAGTAAGCTTTTCCAACATCTCAGCAATCCCTCCATCTCTTTTAGTAGTTCCTGAAAGACAAGTGATTGATCAGTGCTTTAATATGATTTTTAAACATAGGTCTGTATATGGAAAAATAAGGCATGGCCACATCGCTTAATAAATATGAAAATTGTGCCCTTGTGCAGTTTTCTTTTCCAACTTACCTCAACTCGAGAGTCAAGTGCTCTGCGACCTTCCCACCACTTTGCTTTATCAGCCACAGAACTTACAACCTTTTGTTCCACCTGAATATTATCAATCTCTTGCACCATCCAACTAATAGAGTGCTTAAAACAGAGTGAAGAAATCAGTGAAAACAATGTTTAAAGATTTTTTTTATTTTATCAAAATGATATTTGTTATGAAGTTTGCATTTGTTTATATTTTTTGAGCTCGGAGACAAAAAGGTAGCACGAGTCATTGTTCTGACCTGCTGTCTAGAGGTGGGGATGTGAACGGTGACAGGAGCAGAGTCCTTTTCAAGACGAGACAGCAGGATGCTGTCGCCCATCTGCCCAGGTTTTACTCCCAGAACAGACATTACACACACACAAACTCCTTTATAAAGAAAAGGAAAGAACATGGCAAGGAAAACAGGAGTATTACAGTATGACATTTAAAACAATACATAAGTTATGAGTTCACATTATAAGTTTACCTGGAGGGATGTGTTGAATTTGCTCAATAAACTCTTGGCAGTGGCTTTTAGGGAAATTAGAAGTGTCAGCGGTAGGGAAAGAAAAGATGTTTTCCAACCGAGAAAGCCTTTGAGCAAGCGAGGATTTTAATCGAGTTGGGCTGAGGTCATGAAGAGTCAGGGCTTCCATCTTGTCTTTAAGATCACTTGAATTCTTTCTTAGCTTTCTAAAAGAAAAACAAAGTGAAATGGCACAGCACATTACATTTGTATGCAACAAAGTTAACTGAAATTCTTACTTTTGACAGCTGGCTAAATGTCTGATTGTGCGATGTCGGCTTGTGATGCCTAGTGATTGGGCATGTAGCATTGCGGTTGTTTGTGGATCCTGTTGTCCTATTGCCAACGCAAGAAGAGCACACACAGTTGGGTAGATGGTGGGGGAGGGAAAATGCTGAAGTGTCAACCATGCTGAACAAAGCAATGACTTAACACCCTCCAAAGAAATATTGTCTGAGGAAAGAAAGAAAAAACAGGAAAAAAAAAAAATTGTATTTTATATTTTTTAATTAACCTATACTACCAACAATAAATCAACTTTATCATGTATGAAGTAAATCCTCACCTGGCTGGAAGTCTGCATGAGGCATCTGGGTTTGTGGGCCATCCCTCACATGACCCCTCTTTCTTAGTTCAAACAAATCATCTTTCTCCAAACCAAAAACCATATCCCTTCTCAAGACCTCAAAATCTGTATCGAGTGTCAAAAAAAAAAAAAAAAAGACAGATTTGACGCATACCGTTTGTGTTGTAATATTATATTAGTACTTAACTTTTTAAGCAAAATACATACCAATGCCTTGACAGGAAACATAATCTTCATTTTCAGTGTCTGATGCCCGAAGTTCCTCAATGCTCATGTCCAACACCTTATAGATTTCCTCATCAATGGTTCTCATTTTGTCTGGTTCCTCCATCAGTTCGGTTTCTGACTTGGCACTCCTTGTTGCCCTCCTGGATCTTCCTCGTCTCATGGCAGGTTCTTCATCCTCAGATGAAGTGATCTGACCCCTGAGTGCTGTGCTCCTCTTGTACTGACCCTGTTTCTTGGCTGTTGCCTTCTCAGGGACAGGTAGATTAAGGGCTGCTTTGCTGCTGTGGGCAGACTTTTTATCACCAGTAGTGCGCTTTTTAGGGACATCTTTTTTAATTACTGCCCGAGTACTGGCCTCAGAGTCACTCTCATCACTAAAGTCAGCCTTGCCAAGATAAAAAAAAAAACAAGTGTCATTAAAAAAATAAATTAAAAAGAGAACAGTAGTTTTGGTATAAATGAGATGACTTCACCTTAAATCGTAGCCTCCTTGTGCGTCTAGGGGCAGCAGGAACAGGTTGGGCTTTGTCTTGATCTGGTGAAAACTCTTTATAAACTTGAAACTGTAACTTAGAAGCAGTCTTTGGTGCCTTCTGTGCTGAAGCTGTAGGTTTTACCCTTTGAACAGGTGTGAAAGCCAGTGTAGGCACTACTGTGTTAAAATCAAATGCACTCTGCTCTCCAGCTGAAGATTTGGACTTAACCATTACTGGTGTCATGGGAACCACACTTCTTGCTCTGAGTGAGGAACTTGTCATATCAATCTTCGGTTTGACAACCTTGATCTTTTTTGATTCATTTGTTTTGTCAAAGATATCACTTTTAACAGTGTCTTTGGTCTTTAATGTAGACTCTTTCTTGGGCACAAGTGTAGGGGGGATCATTTTATGCTCCGATTTCATCTCATCCAACTTCTTTGGTGCTTTCCAAGCCCAAACATTTGAGAAGAGCTCTTCTGGGGAGCAGTCCTTATTTGAAGCTAATGTAATCAGTGAAAGTAAAGCCTTGGTTGCCATCAAACCTGCTTTAATTGGTTGTAGCACAGGGTAAGGTGAGGAATCTACAAAAGCCAAGCCAGCATCCAGGACCTGCCACACATTACAGACCTTGCCCAGCCTTGAGTCAAGCCCACACAAGGCAATGCGGAGGTATACACGACCCACAATGTCCTGTAAAAAGAAGGATTTAGTGGCACCTGCAGCAGTGTGACAAGCTGCAAAGACCGTAGCAAGTTTTGCTTCAAGTTTTGTTGAGATACATTTGGAGCGAGCCAAAGCTGCCCAGTGTAACTTTAAGCCAACTTTAGCTTGATCTGGTTCCAACTGAAGATCCAAATCAGCACGTGTTGCTGCCCAGCGGACAGTGACACGACCCAGGCAGGGCTCTGAACAGCAAGGGCACTGGCAATCAGATTTGTGTGAAAGAGATGTGAGCCAACGGCGGGGCAGGGTTTTGAGAGGTGGGGAGCTAGTTGGGTCTGACAGGACTGGTTCTCTGGCAATCCACCTGGTGCTCAAAATGTCCTTCAAATCATCTTCTGAAGGAGGTAGGGGCAACTCAGATTTTTGTGCTGGGCGCCCCTTCCTAGGTTTTATTTTCATTTCCGACTTCTGCTTCTGATCAGAAAAATCTGTGGGGAAGAAAAAAAAAAAAAAAAAAAAAAAGTATTTTTTTCTTAATTCAGGAAAGAAAATCTGGTAATATTTAAAGCCACACTCAAGTGTATAATACTGATATAATGATTGACATGACACTTACCTGTGCAAAGCTCAAGAAGATTTCTAACCTTGTCCAAATCAAATCCACTCTCTTCCTTTTCTCCTTGCATTAGCTCCAACTCAGCTTTCACCACCAACAGCTCAGCACAACTGACAGACATCATATTTTTACTGTGACACTTCAAGTTGCTAGAAATGATCAAGCAAGTTATGTGCAGAGTGAACATACTGGCTGAGGGCTTGAAGCTTAATAGCCAGTTTGAGTGCTTCCAGACACTGTAGTCTGGCATCATTAATGGCACCACAGTTACTCCTCACAGACACCATCTTCAGAGAGCAGGCCAACAGGTCTGAGAGAAGCTGCCACTTTAATGCAAGATTGTCTCCTGTTTATGGATCAAAAGAAACCAAAATAACTGGGTCAAAAGAAGTGTCATGCTCAAACTGATTTGCAATATAGGAGACAAGCGTACCCTGGTCAATGAAGCGCACATCTGGGCTGCCACCATTATTCGCATAAAGGCCTTTACCCACAAGAGTGACCAAAAGGCTACAGAAAAGCTTCAAGCTTTCATAAATAGCAGTGTCAGGGCTGTTTATACCTAAAAGCATAAACTCGGTTATGATAAAAGAGCTGACATAATAGGGATGAACACATGTAGCAACAGCAATATAAACCAACCATGCTGTTTAATGAGGCTGCGGTGGGCCTGTGCAAGTGAAGCTGTGTCAAGGCTTAGGTAAGAGCATACAGTCTGCAGAGTCCGGGCACGAAGCAGGTACCAGCTTTTAGATTGTTTCTGCTCATTTGCCTCTTTGAGAACCTCACACAAATAGGGCACACCCCGATCCACCTAATTTACAACAATCCAGAGGAGCACAAAAATATACTGTCAAATATCAATGCAGACATTATTTATCAAACCATGGAGCAAATATTACCTGTGCTGTGCTGTAGCAGTACTGAGCTTTTAACAAAGTGACCAGCATTGATTGTGAAGAAGGACCTTCAGCAGATGTTTCTAGGCAAACCAACTTTTCTGCTTGTTCAAGTTGGATCTGAAAGTTTAGAAAATGTATTATTCTTAAAAATGGTAAAACAAGGATTGATTGTGACAACACATCAAATAACTTCCAAGAACTATGACAAAGAACATTACCAGCGCTAATTCTGGTGTGCCCACATCCATGAGTAGACTGGCTGATTGACAAAGAAAACTGGCACAACAGTGTGCTTCACCAAGCTGCTGTGCTAGTCCAATTGCAAGTTGATAAGCTTCCAAAGCCAATAAAGGCTACAGATCAGAAATAAAAACAGTTAATGAATCGGTGTAGAAGGATGGACCATATTTCTCTATAATACCATTCTTTTTTACCTTTCCCATAAGTTTTAAGAGTGCAGCCATTGTAGCAATGGAATTGCAGGTCTGCTTAGGATTCCTAACTAAAGGCAACACACTACTTTTCAGGAGAACAGACCACTCAGACAATGCCCTTTCCAACGGCTGGCACTGCTCTGAGATGAGATGAGAAAAGACATATTTAAAAAAAAAAAACACAAGCAAAAAAATTAAACAAGCAACAGCACCATTTATAAAAGTAGATAAACTATAGAAATATAGTAATGAGAAAAGTCCACTTACTGTTCTGTGCATCAAGGCTAAAGTGCAAGCCTTCATAGACCATGACAATGTCCTGACTCTTCTGCTTATCTTCATATTCAAAATCATTAGTCCATATAGAATTGGCCATAGTCCGTGTTTGGTCACACAACTCTTGCCGCTTCTTGTCCCTTGACATAGCCTTACCAAACGGATATAAATATTAATAGATACATGAACACAACAGGAACAAGTTAAAATGACCATTTTAGTCTCCCATTTTTAAAACTTGAAAACTCAAATCAATTCATCTCTCAACCCGAGTACTGACCTCTTGAAGATTTTTCTCTACAGTGCAGATATATAGCCACAATAAAACATGGGCTGTGTCATCTCTCAGTCTGTCTGCGTTCTCTTGAGTTTTAGGTTCAACCTCCAGAAGTCGTAAAGCTTCATGGGTAAAATCAACTGCAGTGCTGTGTGAATACAGAGAACCTAGTAGTAATCTTTAAAATTTATCAAGTCACACAGGCTTTGTTTTGATAATAATTAATGGAAGATCATACCAGTCTGTTTGTTTACTAAAATCCTGGAAACACACAACTTGTGCCATTTCACAAAGGTAGACAGCACGTAGGTGGGTGTAGGAGCTTTCCTCATGGCAGATGTCGAGCAGATCACAGAGTGTGTTGTAACGCTCCTGGGCAGTGTCCCCTGGAACCTCCTTATATGCACGAAGCTCTTCTTCCAAAAGACCAAGCATTACCCCATCCTCGGGTAAATCAGGACCAAAGCCATCACGTAAAGTTCTGTTCAGATAGGATGACACCAAAATTTTTACTATTCTTAAAAATACTAATTTGGATGGGTTCCCTTAATAGAAATAAGAGTGTACCTTAATCTGATGTCCTCCTCAGAATTTCGGGCTGCATCAATCTTGGTTTTCACCCACAATGAGACTGGTTCAGTCATATGATCCGTCATTTTGTCCCCGAGAGCCTTCAGCCACAGAATGACCCAGTCTAAAGCACGTTCCAGCTTTCCAGCACGCCGAGATGTCTGCACCGCTAGCATGAATGGACGATTCAGCTAGATAATGACGCCAATTTAAACATTACTTTTGAGCAAAGTAAAATGTTACATACCACACCTCTTCATTTAGGTTAGTCTTGTCTAATCGAGACTTGCTAAAGCACATTCAGAACACAACAACCCAAAAGACACACAACTTACCCGATCAGCAGAAAGTGAATTGGGAGACTTTTTGCATAGTTCCTTACAAAGTATTTCTAGAAGAATGAAGGCCTGATCATAGAGACGCCTGTTGTACAGTCCACAAGCTAAATTGCTAACAGCAACCACTACAAGGCAGATGAGAATAAACAAATTAATAGTTCTAGAAATAGTCACTTGAAATATAAGGCAACAATAATATTTTCACCTGCTTTGATAGAAAGGCTTTCCTTGGCTAGTTTGTGTAGTTCTGTCATCATCTGCCCAGCAGATGCTTGGCAATACAGCAGCACTCTTTCTAATAGGTCACTGTTTTCCAACTAAAAAAAGAAAGATAACTAAATCACTTACTCTGGCTAAAACACACTACTTTCATTACTGGAGATTAATATTTCAAAGATGCACGTACCTGTAATGCCTGCATGCTCTCATAAGCAAAGACAAACCCTTGGTATATACTGAAGCAAAGGACTTGTTGAAGTCTGTCGCTTTCAGTCTGGCAGATTGAATTCTGATTAAAACAAATAATTTTTGGATAAATATTTCACAGTAATAAGTTAAAGTGTTGCATTAACAGTTTAAAAATAAACTAACCTTCAACACTTTTGATGTATATTCTTGGTGTTCCTCAAGAAAAGAAAACCAGGTCAGGAGTACTGGTCCACTCAGTGCCTTTGTATGGCTACTTTCAACAGCCCACACCACCAGGGCACAGCCCTCAAGAACAGCATTAGCTTCTTGGTCTCCAAGAATGGATGTCTTAGACCTCAGTGCTCTCGCACCCTCCGTCAAAAACTGGCCATATTCCTCGGCAACCTTTTGCGCATAATGGATTTTAACAGCCAGTTTGCCGAGCACCAGAGCTGTGAACTGGCAGTCAGCAAACTCTTTGACTTTGTTCTTAAGTTTGTCTAGTAAGTCACTGGCCATGTCGTGGTGGCCGGCCTTACAAAGCACCTTCGTGATGATTAAAACAATCTCAAAAATTATATACAAACACAATTTCAGAGCATGCTGCTGCTCTCCATTTCTTCCCATGACTCTGTTACTAGCCAAAAATTTGGAGAAAAGCAAGTGCATTTCCTCAAGCAGAAAGATTGAATCCTCCTTTGTTACTACTTCACAGGTACCCTCAAACTGGCAAACAGCATCCTGTGTGTAAATTGGTACTTTAGAGACTAATGGATTGTCACTTTCTGCATGCAACAACAGGAGAAAGCTCAGAGCTTGCATCCGACAGTGAAGTTTGTCCCGTGGACTATTGAATGTCTTGTCTTTGGTAGCATTTAGTCCATTCCAGAGTACTGAGAAACTGCTCCGCACCAGTACAGTGTAGTCCTCAGACTGAAAAGATGAAACAGTGTTAACATTGTGAATTGAAGATGTCTATTAAAAATTAAGACATAACAGTTTGGAGACATACTTGCTGTGCTTCACTAAGCCTCTCATGAAGAACCTCTGCCACTTGACAACTGAGACTGTGGACCTCCAGAGAGCTTAATTTCTTAACAATATGGAAAACAATCTTTTCCATGTAAAACGGACTGTTCTGTGCACCATCTGCTCCACAGCAATCATAGCCATAAACAGCAACCTTAACCAACTTTACCAACTCATTAATATGAGCAGTATCAGAAGGGCTGACTCCAAGTTGGTGGTTACATGCTCTGATGACTCTGTCGCACAATGTTCGCCCTTGAAGCCCTGGTTGACCCTTCACACACTCCTGTAAAGTATGCATTAAAAAATAAACGTGGGCATATTTGAATAGCGACATTATTATAGTATAGATAATTTCCTAGAGCTGTACAGAAAACCATCAATTTGTCTTGGTTAAAATAGTAAACGAGCCAACCTGCAGTTCAAGACGCAAAAGCTTAGTTTCATTCACAGAAGCGGTGCGCTTTATATATTCCTCCACTTTTAGACACTTCATGGTGATAGCTGCAAAACACATAGCAGTCAAAAATGATTAACGTGTTTCTTTTATTAAGTTGTATTAAAGAATATGGGGATGTTTGTTGTTACCATCATTAGCTACGGTTGCCCCATTTTACAAGTGTTAATAATGTACACAGACGTTAAGTCTTTCTAAAGCTATTTACAAAAATAAACATTAACTTACGCTAAACTGTAAATAACTTTCATATATAATATAAAAATATATGTTTGGCCAACATAAAGGGTAAGTTGTACTATAGCTAGGTTACACAAATAAGGAAAAAAATATATATTGTAAAAACCTGGCCTGTTGTCGTGGACACCATCCGCCGCGCACTGGTTTTGAATGGGGTCATTTAACCAATCAGATAACACATCCGCCTCAACGGAAACCCATTGACTCATGGGAAGTGAAGTAAAACAAAAAGTGAAGGAGTTTTCACGACAAAAAGGTGTAAACCCATTGTGTAAACCCCAACATTCACTCACTGCTTGTTTTGATTATTTTTGTTACAAACTACGAAAATATGTAATTATAATTTTAAACGTCGTCTGGACTGACGAGAGAATAGTACCTACTCTATCCACTAGGTGGACATCCACATTTTGTATTGTACACAACCACAACACATTAAATATAGGACTGTCGTTGCAAATGGACAGAGATGTTTGGACACCCGTGTTTGTAGTTCCTTGTGTTTTTAATTTTGTACCCTTTCTAGTTCTTTTAACGCTAACGGGTTGTATCAAATACACATCAACCACATTTTTATATTTATTATCTTTATTAATTTGTTTTCACTATAATCCCACTTTTCAAAGTGCTTTACAGGAAAGAGGCATAAAGAATAAAACACACTTGACATTACTGCAATAAGCCTCTCTTATTGATGACATGCTCCATCTCAGCCTTTTCAGATGTGTCCAGATTTATCTTGTATTTGGCCAAGATTTTCAGGATAGGCCTCAGTTTTAACCACCACTGTGTTGTTGGGATTCGATGTCTGAGAGAAAAATAATTTGAAGAGAATTAAGAATGCTATACAAAAGAAACAATATACTATACAAGTAATTTCTACAGAAATAGTCACTAATAAAAATAAGTCTCACTCAAAATCAGTTAATTCCTTAAGGTCTGCCAATGGTTGAAACACCAAAGATCGCTTCCTCATGCCCAGAACACAGGCTGTATCAGGAGAATTGGCAAAAATGCGACCTGGAACATTAACATTGAAAATATTGAATTAGCAAAGTAAGTACAATATTCCGCCACATCAGACAATCTGACAATTGGTCCTTACCATGTCTATAGCACTGCTTCAGCTTGTCAGTCAACCAGAGCACAGACTTAATACCCATTTTTGTTCCAAAATTCCTGTCAAAGGGGCTCGGTGTCCCGCCCTTAAAGCAAAAAATCAGACATTGTACTGCATGGTGAAAAATAACACACAACACTATCAATTAAGCTGAACATAAGGAATAAGTTAAATACCTGCTGCATATGTCCAAGTACATTCTTCCTGCAGTCAAACACTCCTTTACCTTCTTCTGAATAAAGGTTGAAGATAAAATCAGTTGTGTAGTTGGCATTGCATTTCTCATTCCTGAAAAACAACAAAAAAGCAATGCATGTATGCAAAACAAGTAAACTTTGTAGGTTCAGAAAGTGAAACATGGCACACCTCAAAACAAGTCCTCTCTTCACAGTGGTTTTCATTTTCTCCACCAGATGTTCCACATTCATCTAAAAGCAAATTAACTATTACCCCATCCATTATTCATCCAGCCCTACAGTTCATTACAAAGCGTCTGTATACTAATACTAATACATAGCCTATGTGGGCAAACCTCGAGGTCACGAATGTTAAAAGGCTCCTCAAAGATGTAGGCAGCATCAGCTCCAGTGGCCATGCCAGCCATAGTTGCCAGGTAGCCGCAGTATCCTCCCATAGTCTCCACAATAAACACTCTTCTCTTAGTGCCAGCTGCAGACTGTTTTATTCTGTCACATGTCTACAACAGATAGAAATGACACATAATAAAGGAAAGTAAAAAATATATGCTGTAATTTTGTCGTTTGTTATTTTACCGTGGTAATAGTGTTAAGTGCAGTGTCAGCTCCAATACTAAAGTCAGTTCCAGGAACATTGTTAGAGACGGTAGCAGGAACAACAACAAGAGGAATGCATAGTTCCTCGTATGTTTCTCTGGCCTGTACCAGTTGTAGACCTCCAACAAATGCCTAGGAACAAAAGACAGCAGTCAAGACATACATGATATTTAAGTATGTTCTTCTTTACCATATGCTGTATGTATCACAACAATAATAGCATACGAAATGTAATCTCTTTACCTCAAAGCCTCCAATGATAATCAAACCATGGATGTTGAACTTAGTGATGCTCAGACTGATGTCCTCCATAAATTCATTGGGTAGAGATCTTTAAAATTAGAGAAATCCCACATGTTACACATTTACAGCAGCAGTTAAAAAATATGTAATAATAATAAAAATAATGGCTTAGATTTATATTGAGCTTTTTTCCCAAGGGACCACAGGACTCAAAGCGCTTACAGGCCGTCCATTATTCATTCACTCCACAGTCACACACTGGTGGTGGTAAGCTACATCTGTTGCCACAGTTGCCCTGGGGTTGACTGACAGAGACTTTGCAGCCATTTTGCACCTACGGACTCTCCGACCATCACCAAATACATTCACAACATTCTTACACATTCATACAAGGCAAAGTGGGTTAAGTGTCTTGCTGTGGGGAGAATGTGAATCGAACCGCCTACCTTCCGGTTGAAGGGCGACCGCTCTACCACTGAGCCACTGCAGCCCCATGAGCCACTGCCGCCCTGTGTGTTAAAATTTCTTACCTTTTAGTGCCCAAAATGGAGCCACCTTTTCCAGTCCATCCTGCAACATCACTCCAACCAATCGGCTCAACCTGTGCATGTACAAAAGGAAAACAGAATCATGATCACACTGTTACCTCCTTCTTTATACTATATTACTTTTTTTTTTTATCTGCAAGTAAAATTTACCATTCCATGAGCCAAGCCATCAAAACTGTCATGCACGGCCAGCATCTGGTGGCCCTGCAGAACCCCACTTCTGACTGCTGCGCGGACAGCAGCATTCATTCCAGCACATGGAGCACCCACATTCAGTACGGCAATATTGATATTACTCTTAACAGGGAAACAACAAGAGAGATGTGCTAAAACAAGTTTGCAGTATTACATCTGAGATGCAAGTATGTTACCTCACCTTTACATCAGGGCGATGGACATGAGCTAGCAGTTTGTAGGTGTCCCAGTTATTCTCAAAACTCCTAATATCCAGGAAAGTACACATATTTGAATCTCAACACAGCAATATTATATTGATTTTCTGTGAACAGCACAAAAACATGCATGCCTCACTTTCCCCTGAGCTTCACAGCATCATCAAATCTCCCTTCAGCCATCGCTGTGGTGACATCTTTGGTCTTTGTTTTATAATTAAAAGGGTAAGTGTAAATAAAACTACAGAAATTTGAAGCTCATAAAATGGCATTTGTCTGTACATGAAAAAGATTGACTCACCACTTGGACACACTCCATCAGAGGCAACCTGACTGCCTGGTTTCCAGACAAACTGACCACACATGCAGGAGTGTCTGGAGTGGCCTCCAGCAGGGCCATAACTGCTTCCACTCCCATCCTACTTGCCTTTACAGAGGACAAGCAAAGAGTACAGGTAAAATACTTTTTTATATACACTATTCAAACTGTGCAAAACTTTGTTCATTAAAGCTGTTCTACCAGGATCCTGTCAAAGGCTGAGGGTGTGCCACCTCTTTGCACATGACCCAAGATAGTGCTGCGGGTGTCAAAGCCCAGTTTCTTTGTTACCAACTGACAGAAAAATACAAGGTTGCAATTACCATATGTCCAACTCTATTTAAGCGGTTGTAGGATGTTGGAGCAAGGCCCACAACCTACCTGTTTGATTTGGTCACAGGTGATAGGTTTACCAGTTCGATCCATTGCTCCTTCAGCCACAATAAGAATATTTAAACGAGAGCCACGGCCTCTTTGCTGATGGAAATGTGGAGAAGCACATTTTCAGAATGTAGGAAAACGTCTGTAATGTGAAATAATGATGAAAAAGCACTTACATCAGCCAGTCGTCTGCAGAGATGCTCCTCCCATCCATGATCTGGGGGCATCTCTGGGATAAACACCCAGTCAGCGCCACAAGAAAGAGCTGTCACCAGGGCCAAGTATCTGCAACATTGTGATCTACAGTTCAGCTGTTTTATTGACAAAAATGTATAAAAAGCATTTTGTGTACTCAGACGTAACACTAACATTTGAATTATGAGTATGAATTGAAATCTTGATAATTTCTATTGTAAATGGTGGATGATATTGATGAAGAGTGTGTACTCACCCGCAGTGTCTGCCCATTACCTCCAAGATGAAGGTTCTCTGGTGACTGTAGAAACATACTATTAGCTAATAATGTTTCACCTTAAATGGACAGTGTTTGGAGTGAATAAAGTATACCTCTGAGCTGTGGTGGTGATAGCATCCACTATCTCGATGATTCTGTGGAGAGCCGAGTCTGTCCCGATGGTCATGTCAGTGCCACAGAAGTCATTGTCAATGGAGCCAACCATACCGACAATGTTAAGGTGAGAGGAACCCTTAGCTTCTTGTTGTGTGATCTTACCTAAGTGCATGTTAAAACAACACAAGAACCCTTTTAATACTTTAATAACATTTCATATGTTGCCAAATAATAATTTTACACCAAATCTCTTCTCACCAGCTTTGACCAAGTCTTTCAGCAGTTCAGGCCACTCTGTCCGAAACTGGTTGGCACCTGTCAGACTGCCATCACCTCCAATTACACAAAGGTTGGTGATACCTAACTTGACCAAGTTACAGGCCGCCTTTGTTCGTCCCTCCTTGGTGCGGAAGTCCTGACAGCGGGCACTACCAATCACAGTTCCACCCTATGGGCAAAGAAACCTGATACCTGAAACCAAAGCTGAGGTCAATTAACTCCTGACTATCTTGTAGACCTTGGCATTTAAATGGTTGTTTGACCTTCATTAGTGACCTAGACTGTATTTACCACTGATCTTCCAGTTACACTACATACAGACACATTTGCATAAATATTCTTGGGACAGCTCTCACCAACTGCAACATCATTGACACACTTTCCCAAGTTGCAGGGTGAATATTGTCTCCTCCATCCACCAGACCTTGGTAACCCTGTCAACAAACAAAAACACATCCACTCCTTTTACTTTTTCAAAAATATCAGGCATTGTGTTTATTCAACAATAAAAAACAAACCTCATGGACAAAGAACACCTTGGCACCGGTGTAAAGACCCACTCGGACTGTGGCCCTCACAGCTGCATTCATTCCTGTAAGTCCATTTATAGGGGTGTAATATTTAATTGGTCAAGTAAACCATTATACTCAAAAATCAACAATAGTTAAAAGGCAAAAGTGACAACAAAACAATTGGCCTGTGTCAATGACATTTGCAGTACATTACAGTGGAGGCCCAGACACTTTTTATAGCTGTTTGTTTGCTTAAAGGACAAGATGAAGATAGACTGACTTTGATGCCAATAACAGCATCTCCACTTACAGTGTAAAAGAGCAGCATGACAAGTCAACCTCTCCACCAAACTACTACACACTCATGAGAGAAAGGTCACGCCTCTAAAATTAGCTGCATAACACACACACAGCATTAACTAGATAACAGAGAGAAAGAAACTTGCACAAAAGAACTGCTGCTTCTGTCAAAAGTTATGTTTAAGGATTTTGCATAGTGACATAAGGTTACACAAATTTGCATTTATTTTTACTTAAATTGAAAAGTTTCGAAAGCCGACAAGCTGCTGTGTTACACCCTGGTGCTTCAGTTATGAGAGCACTTCCCAAAGGTCACGGAGAAGATATTTTCTTATTAAAGGTCAAAGGTCCGTCTCACTGTTTGGAGCCAAAACTCTAAATTTAAAAATGGATAAGGTGCTTTGCCTTAAATTAGACTTAAGGTTAAATAGAGAGAATATGATCAATAAAAAGAAAATGCATTGGAGATATTTCACTTAAGTTACTTTTATTTTATTTTATTCATTTATACATGAAAGTAAGTCCCAGATTACAAATCTCTTTTACAAAGCCCTGTCCCCATGTGTGTATCTGAGGGGACTATTTTTTAGTAGAAGCAAACCTACTAGGGCCCAGGAGAACATTCAAACTCCACACAGAAAGGTCCTGGCCTGGATAGGAATCAAACCCAACTTTAAAACTGTTGTTAAAGTAATTTGTAATTAAATATACCAGTTTCACCAGTTTTAGTTTTTAAAATTTAATCTACATTAACTTTAATATATCTATTCTATTTGTGTTTGTATAACTTTATCTTTCAAATGTTTAATATTGTCAATCAGCTGCAGACAGACAACATGCCAAAGCTTTCCAGGCATGGCATCCTTGCATACCAAGCTGTACGAGTTCCACTTACCCTGGGCATCGCCCCCTGAAGTCAGCACGGCAATTGCCCGACCTACCCCCATTTTGGTCGGGTCAGTGTTTGTCTGTTGTGCCATGGTTCCCGAGCTGAAGCAGGCTGCAAGAGGCAAGCTTTGAGTGTAAAGGGCCTTTCTCTCTGCTGCAGTGAGTGCTGTCCGGGCAGCTCCTCACCACCTCT
Organism: Neodontobutis hainanensis; assembly: GCA_024349245.1. Lineage (NCBI taxonomy): Eukaryota > Metazoa > Chordata > Actinopteri > Gobiiformes > Odontobutidae > Neodontobutis > Neodontobutis hainanensis. The sequence continues at coordinate 7,688,184 of JALDNG010000005.1, forward strand.
GAATCTGTATGGAAAGTAATAGCTGTGGCAAAGAGCACGGCTTAACTTACAAGGTTGGCATGCAGAGTTATGTGAGCCCTTTTGGATACACCTACATAACCACGTGCACAGTGTCTATTATTAGCAATCATCTAATCACCAAACTAATCCTCAATAATTTTATTTTTCTTACTATTGAATGGTCTGAAGTCTGAATTGAACATTTTGTCAATTAGTTTATCTATCAGCAGAAAGTGAAAACTGATGCTTGTTGATTATAATTGTATTTGTTATTTTTCATTGCAAGAGTAATATATCAAAAGTAATATGAGTTCTGAAGTCTTTTGTAATATCTTGCTTACCATTTTTCCTATTGTTTTCATTTTTAGATGCTGGGATGCCATCACCATCACCTGAGTGAGAACCAAACTACTCACTACTCAAGTAGACAATTAGAAGTGCACATTTAATACCAAATACAGACTCATACCCCTCACACAAAAAACTACAAAATAGAACATTCTCAAGCTTTGTTCTTCAGTTTCATCCTCATCTACTTTATTGACAGTACTTGTTTCTCTTTCTTACACATTTATATATCTGTATAAAGCTAGGTTTATAAAAATGTATATTATAAATCCTTGGCGCTAAGTTGATAGGACACTCTCACACAATATAATATTTTAATTGAGAGTTTGGAGAGGTGAAATTTTGGGTAAATGGCAAATTGAGGAAAAAAGAATTGTTAAATGGTCAAACATATACAAAAATAGTCAGTTATACCAAATGTATACCGTACCTCGGCCTTTCTTTATGAGCCAGATTAGCAGACAGGTCAACGTAGTAACAAAGAAGAGCCACTGAGCTGAGAGAAAGTCTCGGCACCACATCCTTACACCGCTTTAGTTTTGTGTTTGTATAAAACCAGGCTGGCTCCTGTACTTATAATAACCTTGATATAATTACTTCATGACAGTCTTTAGTGGTGTGTAATCAGACACACACAGGCAATGTCTCACATAATACAGGGACTGGAGTGTTGAGGAGTGTCCACACACATGTTGTACTATCATGTACATTGTAAATTTTATTATGTTGGATTATACACATTTGCCATTATTTACAGCAACAACAATAGTATTTTAGACTACACTCCTCTACTATCTGTAGAGAAATGTGGGCCTCATGTCGCTGCCACGTTGAGACCAGTGCTATTGTGGTGCCAAATTTATTTTTAGCATTAATACTGTCACTTTACAGCCCTTCAAACTGTTTGAGGAGTTGAAATTCAGCAAATACAAGAACAAAGTGCAGTGTGGTACAATGTGATAAGTGTTTCTAAGCCACTATTGGCTTATCTTAGTGCATCTATACTGCTGCCTGCAAACTCAAATGGGAAGGTTAATGTTAAGGTTTTCTCAAGAACCCAAAAGCAAAACATAACTGGTAAGAGTTGAAAACAGATTTATTACAACAGTGATGAGTCGTAGTGGCGGTGGAGATGAACCAGATATGAGACAGGTAAGTGGTTGGTAAGCTCTGGAGGTACAATACAAAGGTTTAAGCAAAATTCCAAGAGTACAAAAAGAGCCGCCACACAACACTGACTGTAGCAATACAAACAAACTGGCAAGGAATAGTGGGAAAGCTGGTCGTTTTATTGAGCTGGTGATTGTGGATTGCTGGCAGGTGAGTTGCTCAGAAGCAGGAGTTGCCACACCCAGGTAGGTGGGAACACACACACGGAGAGGGGGAAAAACATAAAGCACAGATCCTGACAGGTAATTGTAGGGCTGAATCCGAATCCAGCTTCACTGCTTCCTTTAATACCTCTTTTAGCATAGGGACCTCTGGACGTTACTTACCGAATCGTAGGAGCTTATATATAGATGTATGAATATGTTTACATGGAATGTAGCATAGTCCATCACTCAGTCACATAATGGTGAGTTGATGCACTGTCAATAAAAGAGGAGTTATTCTACCCTTTTTAAAGGTAGGGAACCATCAAACTGACTTTGAAACTGTATATTTTTATGGTTTTGAGGATATATATTGTTATGGTTGATAAGTTACATTGTTTATTATTTAGAATATATATATATATATATATATATATATATATATATATATATATATATATATATTTTTAACAGACAACCCATTTTATGCTTTAAATATTAAAAATATAAAAATTATTTTCTATCACAGCCTCTTCCAAATCTTGCCAGTTTATTTAGATGCTGCTCCGATAAACAGGTAAATCATTTTGTAAGTTCTTTATATTCATTTGAAAATGTTCTGAGCAAAAACAACCAGCAGGTGGCAGCAGCTGCTGGTTGTTTCCACGGTTGGACCCAAAAGCTGAAGAGGGATATTCAAAACCTGAGCCTAATAAATCATGCACGGAAAGTGTCAGTGCAAATTTTGCTAGATTTTATTGCAATTTAATCAGCTCAATGAATGTTTTAATGGGCTGATGTTTCAGAGAGCGAATGGCAATGCAGTGATAAATTGTGTGCGGTGATGCACCCCCTCTTAGTCTTCATCTGCTTCTGCTACTTTTTTCCTGCAGAGAATCACTAATGTAGAGATATCTGTCCAGTTTTAGGAGTAAAGCTAGGAAGTATTATCCACTTTTTTAATAATAATCACTTAAACAGACTGGCTGATTGTAACCTGATGGCTTTTTCTCTCAGTTTTCAATTGTCTTTTTACTTTCCATATTTTGTCACAGTTTCCCTTGACGCAGGCTTTGCTCCTCCTTATCCCCAAAGACCGTTTATGAATTCATCAGGGCTGGGCCACTGGGCTGCACCTTAGACCCAGGCCTGCAACACCATTTGACATACCCATACCCCTCCTCCTTCTGTATTTCTCTCCAAGGAAAGCCTGGTTTCCTCATTTGTTACCCCTACCACCCCCTGCCCATTATGTACATATCTTAATGTCCTCTGCTGGAATCCCCAGATTTATTTGGTTCTCTCGCTCCTCCTTTGACCTTCAGGCCCCTACAGACCTGCCTGCAATGTATCTTTCACCCTGCATTTGTGACCATCAGGTTTTAATAGAATGCACGATTAAAATGGTTGTGACATTGTCCTCAGGCTCCATCTCATACAGGCATTGTACCATTGTTCTCCTCTGTGGGTGTACTGTGCCATACTATACTCCTCTAATAAGGATATGGATGAGGGGATGGAGAAGGCTTGGGAGGCTGTAATTAAACACTGAAGGGTCTCGCTGAATGTGTTGGGAGGGGAGGTAAAAACGCTGGTTATCTGCTAGAACAATAAATCAACTTGCCCCTTTTGCCGCTCTCGACACAATATCACCATACAGTGATCGGATGCGCCCCCCCCCCCCCCCCCCTCTTTGCAAAAGCAATTCCGTCATGTCTTGTTAGCTCATTCATCTTCATCAGCACCAGTGGGAGGTTCGGACCCCCCAACAGCTCACCTCAAGCCACACAGTCCCTACTCACAGGGCAATGCTACATTGATCAAAGAACAACCAGCTTGTGCCTCTGCCGGGCATGGGTGTCATATCAGTCAGTTTAAGTGGTGACAACAGTTAAACTAATCTTAAAGCAACAACGGAGATCTGAGTCATACACTAATGTTATTAATGAAGGCATACACAGTGTGCTAATGGCATTTAGGGCCAATTAAGGGAAGACTAATTAATGAGACATTTCCTATAAGACTTATTGATATGTTAAATTCCAGCCATATAAATCACCGTTCTAATTGTATTGTCTTCATTTAATAGGATTTTTATAGTGCGTAATGATTAGTTGTTAAACTAGCTAATATGTCGATTCAAACAAGAAGTGCTGGTTAGTAGTAAGTAAAGTAAAGTAAAGTAAATGATGGACATTAAATACAGCCTATTCCTTTCCTTCCTAAGGAGTACCTGAGTTTATAGGGTCATTAAAAATGGAATTTTCTTTCTTCAGAAATTGGCCGTTTTGTATGAGTCAATAATATATGCTCACAATCCTCGTGTACATATTATTGTATTGTATTGCACTTTATTACTCATGGCATTTTAATACCCAAGATTAACTACATTATATTACAAATTTTTGTGGTTTCTTAAGGCAAATACAGAACAGAATTGTTAATTGCCTGGCCAATATTACAGAGCGTGTGAAATATTAAGTTTAAAGCTGGGCCAGTACAAAGTGATTATGTTTTAGTGGTTTTAGGGGAGTTTGGCTGGTAAATTATTGTCAGTCAAGATTGACATTGACATTACATGACTGTGACTAAAAATGAAAAGACACAAATTTGTGCAAGGGGTAATCTGTAACATTTCTGTACTTTTATTTGTATAGGGCTGTTATGACTTTCTAAATGATGTCTACTACATTTTTCAGATATATAAGGAAACTATAATGACGCCTCTGAAACATAAAATAAAATGAATTATTGAGTAAATGTTGTAAATTGTTACCTTGCACTATGTCCAGTTTAGGGGGATAGAGATGTGGCTCTAACCTGCAGCTGCATAAACAGAGGTTTGATCTGAGAGCGATGTCATTAGAGGCATTGTGGCACTGGAGATTTACAATGCACATAAACAATGGATGTGTCTGCTTCCACATAGGCGAGCAGAAAGATCCTTTACCAGCAACAACACAAAATTGAACCACTGAGCTAAATCTCAAGCAGAGAGATTAATGAGATCCCCAACAAAACTTTAGCGTTAGGCAAATAGTGAAGAATATGAGCCTCTGTTAAATGCAATACTGTTTAGCCAGTCAAGCACACTGGTGTACAGAGACCATCTCTAAGTGCCCCACCCTGTCACCAAACCGTCCCGACAGTGACTGACAGCTGTCAATCGTCCTGATGCGAGCTGACTGAAGGGGTCAGTCACGGCACCAGGGGGCCGTCTGTGTCGGGAGTGTGGGACACGTCTAGAGAGCGATAGAAATAGACAAGGTCTTCTGTGGGCCACTGGGCTCTCCTGTGTCTCACCTCAGAGGGACAGAGCGATCAGGGACCATAGAGTATAAGAAATCCCCCTCAGGGCTACCACATGTTAAACTTGTTCAACCAGATAGTGTTTGACTTACACTATAAAAAGCCGGTATAAAAGGACACATGATATATGTACTGCCTCACATACATAGACTTTAATGTCCTAACAATATCAATCAGTCTGTCAGTCACTTTGGGATAGGAGATGTGGTTAATAGGATGAGACAAATAAATTAAGTAATAAGATGTAAGACGAAGGCACCTCACGTCTGCACTCTTGCCGCCTGGATACAAATGACTAAAAGAAAAGGACAGAAATGAAAGCAGACATGAGATGAGTGAAAAGCTAAATGGCTAGAGGGAGGCATACAGGCTTGTTTTTCCTTAACACAAGACTGTATATTTTGGCCACCGTCTCTGTGGAGGTGAGCGCAAGCGAGGCAGAGAGGAGAAAGGCTTTATGGAGCCCAGAGGAAAGTGTCAAAAGCAGACAGCTACACATAGAAAAAAGCTAAATGCTGAAAGTATTCACCTTTTAGAGCAAACAGGCAGGCAGTTGGAGAAAAGGAAAAGACAGCGCCTATTAACAGTCAGATTGTACGTCACAGGACTAAAAGGAGAAATGGGAGCATGAGTGTATTCACAACGAAGACAGTGACAAAGAGAGAATGTAATGGAAGAGGAGAAGCTAAGCACCAGTGGTTTTTGTTCTTTGGTGCATGCCAACCTAAAGCTACGATCGCACACTGAGTCAGACTGTCTGATCCTAGCTCCTTAGGGAGGTGTTAGTTTGGAGAAATCTGTGGGGCTTGCATCGGACACCAAAGAGAGGGTAGTAATAATTCTCTTCTTCTACCCTTCCTTGAACAGACACACACACATCCCACCAAAACATGTACCAAGACATCCGGCCAAGATGACTGCTACTTTAAAACAGGTGTGCGTGTTGTTATCACAGTGGTCAGCCACAAATCCTACTGCTCATCACTTGTGGCCACATCAGGGAGGAGCCACAAGGGCGAGAAGCGTCTGAAAGAGGTACAGTAAGACACCAAAAAAACAAAGTTCTTTATCCAATAAATAAAGAATTCAAATGAAAAATCAGGTCAGTCCAATATTGTGCAGCTTGAAATAAGTAATAAATAAATGTTGATGTAGTATACATGCTGCAAACCGGTTAATTTGATTCATCTGTTTTATCACTCTCTGACATCACATTTCAGATGTACAAATATATGCATCAAATAAGTATTTTCAAAATAGAAGCTCAGTGGTAAAGTTAAAAGCAGACAAGGTTTTAGTTGTTGGTTTGGGTTAGACAACATAAGTCATTTAGGAAAGGTTGAGAAAACCGTGTTTTGATATTGGCTTGGTTAGAAGAAAATTGTAGAATAAAATAGAATATGATTTTTATGACCTCAACATAAAATCTTAGCTTTTCCTTTAACTGTAAAATGTATGATCTAATGCATTGTACAGTATTTTAGTATGGATATAAATTGTATAAAAAAGTTACATCCGGTGTCACTTTCTAATGATTTGTTGTGGAATAAGGAGATGAATTGACCATGGCCCAAGATGAATAAAGGTTAAATTAGAGGGGCACGAAGTGAAGTGTGTGTCTGGATCAATATCAGACTGTGCTATGATGTAGTTTGAGCCTGGGGACAAGCAGCGAGAATGTCAGCGCTCTCTCGTGAGACGACCCTTACCAAAAAGACACACTCAGACCCCCATCCTCCCCATGTCACCTTTTCCCCAATTCATTATTAACAACCTCAGCAGGCCTCATTAACAGCGGGCCACACAATACCGCTTGCACAAACAAAACAAAAACGCTCCACAACAGT